>JAPYYW010001522.1:0-28270 GCA_030522545.1 Cremastinae sp. A BG-2022a
TTTCCATTTTTTCAAAAATCTTCAAGGCGTCATAACTTTTTGAAAAATTGATGGATTGACGTAATTCTTGCGCCATTCGCTTCGTTTTGCAAAAATCTTTCAAAATCACACTTTATAAAGTTCATTTTGTCAAGAAAAATGAAAGATATTGCTAATTGAAATTTTCATGGGTCCATAAGACCCAGTGTGACTCACCAAATGTTTTGAAAATTTTATTTCGATTGTAAGAGCCTATTCGATCGGAAATTTCTCGTAGATAACGAAAATGTTAATTATTTGTTCATTCAATTATTCATATTGAATGGATTTTGGATCAGTTGTTCTATTACCGCGAGGGCGCGAAGCCTGCTAGTTTATTTATAAAAAAATATTCGAAAATTATATTTAACCGTGCACAAAATTGTATCACGGTCGATTTACTTGTTTATAAATTATTAGAATGATTAGGAAGTAGAATGAAAGTTTAAATCACATAAATAATATTAATTTAGATATTTTGCTTGAAAAATAAGAACAAGATATACGATATTAATAAGTGCAAATTGTCGACTGCATTTCAGATACAAAAATTGTGCTTACCATTCCTTCGTGTCGCGGCTCTATTGCGATATCATCTTTACGGACAACCTCTGCCGATCGTGAGGATCCCTCAAACGGAGTTTGTTCGGTTGGTTTATTATCTCGAGCTCGTTACGGAGGGAATGGATTGGGAATATTTCAACGCCTCGGTCGCCTTGAACTGGCAGGATGAGGAAATGAGCGTGACCGTGCCACGTTTGTGGTGCTTGCAGTTAACCGCTTTTTCGGAAACTAGCGTTATCGCGGCCCGACGCTTTATCGTCGATCAGCACATTTCCTGGCAAGTTCCAAAATTGCTCAGTCTTCCACGAGAGTACGAAAAATTGTTTACGTACTATCACGAGCGACAATGTCGCAAATGTCACTCCGTACCAGCGGAAATAAGTATATGCCTTTTATGCGGTACCATCGTTTGTCTAAAGACAAATTGTTGCAAGAGACAAAACGTCGGAGAAGCTGTACAGGTATGAGATCTTCAAGACAAATATGTATTTTCATACTTTTAGACTGTTGAATCCGTATGGCAAAAAATCAAAAGTTTGTCGACGTTTCTCTTCCATACAGAGTCGTTTGAGAGTGTAAATTTTTTAAGAAAAGTTGCTGCAAATTCATCGAGGAAAAACTTGTTTAAAATAATCATTTTTAATCATTGGTATTTTAGTAAGCGGCTTCCTTCCATGAAATTTTTACATGACGTAAACTTTGAAAGAATTTTATATTATTTTCGATTTCAAACACAGCATTTTTAATCAAAGTCTGCATTAAATGATTCATCGTTTTTCAGCACTCGATCGATTGTGGCGGTGGCACTGGAATTTATCTCGTTGTTACTTCTACTTACATCATTGTCGTTCGAGGAAGAAAAGCTTGTATGTGGGGCTCACTGTATCTCGACGACTTTGAGGAGGAGGACAAAGATCTTAAGTAAGTTTATTCTTTGAAACCCTCTTATATTTTGAAGCAAAATTTAACAAATTGATTTGACAAAACAAATTTTACAATCTAGTTTTTCAGAAAAATTTCATGATTCCCTGATTTAACCATGTTTTAATAGTCACAAACGATAAACATCTATCAAAATAATTCGAAATCGGTTCTTGTGAAGATAATTTAAAAAATACTCAATATTAGATTATCTTCTCAAGAAATTATTTTAAAAAGGAATTATGAAAAATTCAATAAAATAAAGTAATTGTATGTGTTACGTGATTATGAACAATGGTTTGAGAAATTTTATAATACAGCTATTAAAGTACTTTTGGTGATAAAGTACCTTTGAGCAGCGAATTAGCAAATTATTATTTTTTTTTTCATTTCGTGATATCGTGTATTTGTTTTTCAGACGTGGGAAACCTCTGTATTTGAGTCAAGACAGGTATCAAATGTTAGAACAGCAATGGCTGGCACACAGGTTCGATCATACGAAGAAAAATTGGGTATCGCACCGCGACGCTCTGTGACCTTTCACACCAGTTTCAAATTCATATAGTCGACACGATCATGAGAATCGCGAAGATTTCCGTGATAATTTCTTTAGTTCGTCGACCTAAAGGAGCGATCAGGAGATAACGAAGCAGAGGAAAATAAAGAAGAATCAACGACAGGAAAAAGATCAATCCCTGGTTGCTTCGATAGTTTGATATATTTAAACAAAAAACGTAATTATATTTATTACAAATTCTTAAATGACTAATTACGAAATAATAATAATATGATTACTTGTCTCTTTCTTATTTGGGGGGTGCGAGGAGTAATGACAATTAATAAAAGTATTAATACGCGCTGATGGAACTCGAAAAGAGAGTGAGTAGGGAGGGCTGAATTGTTTCTTAGTATAAATTAAGGAATTTTCCGCTCCATAAGTTAAAGCAGAACATTTGATAAGTAAAAGTTTTCTTTTTTTTTGTCGGCTATAGAATTTTCAAATGTTTTTTTTTTTATAAAGATCAAGTTATTTTTACGCGCCTGAGGTTAAAAACCTTTGACCGTCCAAGAAAACGAAATAGCGCACGATATTAAATTGCTTTATAACGTAAAAAAGATTACGGTGAAAAGGAGCAATCAGCCGAATAATCTGTGATTATTTTGAGGACGAACAGGTATGAGAAAAAAAAGTAGAATCTTTTTGTTTTTTTTTGTGACAAGCTGAAGAAAAAATATGTTTACGACGAAAAAAATAAGGAAGGAAGAAAGATGCTATTGACGCGTGGACTTACTCGTACTGTTTTTTTTTTCTTATTTGCTAAGATTCCTCATTTTCATACCCCCTTCAATAGTGTTCGGTATTGTCTGTAAATACGTATCAATGCCTTTTGAAGAGAAAATAAAAAGAATGAGAACGGAATAAAACAAATACCACGCGCCCTATTGCTAGTGAGCCTTATGTAACAATCTGTAAATAGGAGATATCCTACTATATTATTTTTTTTTTTAGAAAGGTTCTTGCGTACTATTGTACGATTGTTTGAAATGAAAATTGCACAATTTGCAGACGTTATTAAGAATTACGAGCAAAAACAATGATTTAATAAATGCAGAGAGGAACAGACATAACGGTCGATGATTAACAATATTTATCATAAGTCGTGTCTTATTGACGGAATAAAATGCAATTGTACAAGTATTTACCAAATTTATTTAATCTATCCTTCGCGAGATACACTCTCAAACCTGACACGAATTCCTAAGAGATAAACAAATAAGGGATTTCGATTTTTTTTTTCAATATTGCTCGGTATTTCGAAAAAAAGAAGAGTTGTACCTTGTTCTCTATTTAAGGAAGAACAATGTGCGTTTTCTATTTTATTCGAAATTTTTATTTGCTCCAAATTAAAGAAAGTTTATAAGAAACTGGCAGTCGAATAATATGCTTTTGTTAATATTTCAGTTCGAAAATTATTATTGAATTACTGATTGATAATGAAAGATATTTGATTTCGATAGATATCTTTTTCCCAAAAAAAAATCATAATTTTGCACGAATACCAGTAGCTTAATGATTATTCGACAATACGAACGTGAATGGATATTAAACAGGGTCCATTGTCGTACATTTTTTAGTATGTTATATGTAATTTATACGTTTTTAAACGTTACTAGATGAAAATATTAACAAAACGATATTTTACTGAAGTAATGAGCTCATATAGAGAATGAAAAATTTCTGCATGCTACTCGGTATAACTTAACTGACATGGCGGCCATGAGTATGTATTTACTTCGTCGAACTTTAAATTTCATACGATATAGAAAATAAACGAGTTTGATATATATTATCGTAGTCTACAAAGTCAAGGGAGTAAAAAATACAATTTTTTTTTCTTTTCGAAAGTTACTAATCTTTGAAACGTTGTTTTATTTTTTCTTGTAATATATATATATACATAACCGTATATTAACCTAAATAATTTTAAATTAGGATTTTTAAAAGTTTCGATTAAGCAAACAAACTGTATCCGTGATTCGACATTTTAATTTATTGCTTTTATCATAAATTTCGACTTTTCGCTAAGAATTAAACAAAATTTTCCGACTTTGGATATATGTGAGTAAACTACTGAAACTATGCGAAAATTCAAATCAATAGCTACAGTACTTTGATAAAAAAAATGACTGTGACTCATAGACGGACATTGAAAACTTACCAATTAAGTTTTTTTTTTACATTTTCAGGTAATTTTATCGATACAGTCAAATCAAAAGTTTTTATCTCAATTTATCTCTATACCATGTAATTTTTGAGCTTAAGTCAATTAAGAAAAGTTGTTGCAGATTGTTTCAAGAACAACATACTCAAAATTCAAGGTCATACAAGGTGATCTGTACTTGCTACATACGTTTCAAAATTACAAAAAAAAAAATCTTACCAATTTTTTTAAAAACTAAGGGAAGCTTCTTTGGAGTATAATAAAGACCTGTGCTAAATTTTAAGAAGATTCATCACCTAGAATTGAAGATATTTACGATTGAAAATCGCAATATTTAACACGGGCTCTTATGGGAGAATACCAAAAATTGGAATTTTTAACAATAAATAATTATCTCGATTTCTACGTGGTGAATCCTCTTAAAATTTGATACACGTATGAATGCCATAACAAGGAAGGTTTGTGCAAATTTTCAATGAATTCCTGAGAAAACGATAAAACGATGAAACTACCTTAAGTTCCGAACCTTAAAAAGAATCATGAGTAAATGCAAAATAAGAGCACAGTCTCACAAGCTTCTCGTGTATACGTCAATTTTTTTTTATAAAATGGACTATTCATACAGTAGTTTAACATGTTGAATTAGTGATTGAATAATGATTATTTCGAATATTCAATATTTCGTAATTATGTATTCATCGTTTAAAAATGTTCAACACATTTAACGATTGAACGAATGCAAATTCTCTTCGAACGTCGATCGACTCCTCTAACTTGCTACACAGAATGCAATGATACGAAATCATCGGAAATTCAAGTTCTAGAATATTGAATGAATCTAAAACTTTTTCAGTGTACTTCTTTTATTGCAGGAGAGAACATTTCTCAAGTATTGCTCTGCCTACCGAAATTTACATGAACAAAGTCTTATCAAAACGGTCGTGTTAATTGCCACGTTTTATTAAGAATATTATTGTTATTTTTATCTTATTTTCTTGTTTATTATTACTTTTTCATTTTTACGTTATTCCTTTCAAGTCCGTTACAATTTGTAGCCAGTCGGACTTGATTCAAAAAAGTGAGTTACACACATTTCTTAATACCCTAGTAAGTTTTTAGGTAAACTATTTTACATTTTGGGGACAGACAAAAGGTTTTTTTCTTCTTTTTTTTTTTCATCCGTGCTTACAAAATTTCTCAAAAAAAGCTGTCTACTGAATAATCAAGATTTTGGTTGTACAGAAAAGAATTTATTGATCATTGAAAGAGCATCGGGGATACACGCGATTTTGAACCATATTTTTTTCAATTTGTTCATAGGCATTCACAAATTTATAATGAATTCTCAACAGCGGAAGAAGGGACAAATATCAATAATTACTGGTCTACTTAGCTATTATCCGACAAGTTATGGTTGTTTAGTAGTGATTTCTTTTCTTGGTAAAGGAATGTAAGACTGCTAAATTCAATTTATACGAGATTTTGTTCTTTTATCAATTATGAACTTACATATGCGCTTTTATAGCCGTGTCCATTTTTTAGATTTTTTTTTCTCATTTTTCATTGTTTTTTCATGTTTTTTTACTTTTTTTTCTCTTTGTTGATCACTTACGTTGACCACTTTCACTTTAAAAAATATTGAAAAAGAAAAGAAAACCAAATTGCAAGCCTCTTTTTTTTTTCCAAAGAGCTTCAAAATTTGCCACCCGTCTGTTCTTGATACACCTCAATAACATCATCATTCACCATTTCCAGCTGCAAGAAAAGTTTTTTTATTTATTCAACCATCAAAGTGGATACGTTAAGATAGTATTTAAGGATTTGCAACGATAAGGGTTACATTTCATCAATGCAAATGAATTTTATAGTAGTTTTGATAGGAAGTTAAAATGTTGAGGAATTTTTAGTCGTTTCAAAAAACTGACCTGCTTTGGTGTTTCATCGTCGTTGATCCGTTTGCCATCAAAGAGAAACCTGAGCGAGGTCATTGGAACACCCTGCAAAAATGATGGACCGGATAAATTTTTAACTGACGTACAACAAGGATGAAAAATAGACGCAGAAAATCAATTCCCAAATAACATACCACTCGATCGCTGTAAGACTTTTTAAGTTTGGCCATCTGAGTGGTCATCTTTACCCTAAAGTGGATTTCATTGCTGTCCTGAAAGGTGTGAAAAAGAAAAAAAAAAGTGTAAATAATTGCCACGAGAATAACTCGTGCACAGGGAATCCACAAATTATGCGAAGTGTCGAAGATTTTTGTCGTGCTGATGAAATACGCGTTTTGGGTTATAAAAATTGATAAAACTCACGTTCCCGACGACTTTCAGTTTAATGTACTCAGAATTCGCGTCCCCTGGGCCGGCTTCGGGTTTCTGTTCCTACGACATACGAAGGTTATATAGCGGCATACTTTTCGAGGCGCAAGAATTCATTTTCGACCGTGAAAATCGTCTTTTTTCATAAATCACCAAAGCGAGGATACAAATATTGCGAAACGTACCTGATTATCGGACATGGTGTATCAGTTGATTATAATTAATCTCAACCACGCGCCAGAACGGCAAACCAAACACAAGCAATATGGCGCCACGCTTTTGTCAGTTCACAGCCTTCTCTATTCTAAAAATACGAATCCTTCTATAACGTATTTCTTCTCCTTACTTTTTTATGTGTGGGTGTCTATGTGTGCGTGACGCTAGACTCGCCGCGCGAAAGCAGTCTCCACTTCCGGTTTCGGAAATTCCCAGCAGCGACATCTCAGTCAACTGGACAAGTTTCGACAAAAAATCGCGCAATCGCGCGTCACTGCGCCGAAAAGCATGGAAGTGGGGCGAGTCCTCCGTAACATTCCATCAAAAAATCTTACGAGGGAGAGTACTGTACTCGAAAATAAAACCCGGCGAAACGTCCTTTTACGAAGTAGAAAAGAAATGTGTTTCTACGTGTCACGCGCGAACGATTGTTCTTCGATCTTTTCTGAATTTCGTTGCTGGAATCTAAAAAATATCCAGAGCTGAAAAAACCGGCCACTGCCGTATCGAACATTCATAAAAATACTACGCGTCGTTCGTAGAGATCTCTGTATGCAGATTTTTGAATTTCATCGTCGCACGAGATGATACTTCGCGGATTAATCTTTACGATATTTTTTCTCGTAATTCAAGAATTACATTGCTTAGGTAAGTGATCTCTTTTTCGACCATTAGATATTTGCAAAGCAAGAATCGATTTCGTGTTTCGATGGTTCGTTTTCGTGAAAAAAAACTGTTTTTCTTTTTTTTTTAGAACCTTCGGATCTTGTTATTGTTGTTCTCAGTCAACAGGAGGGTTACCACGCGGCTCACGCTAAATTACTCCGAGATGAAATTAAGAACGAGGCCGACAATCTTGACAAGGTTATTCATATTTTTATCATCGTCATTATTAGTCCAATGAAAACAATCGACATTATTTTTTATGAAAGAAACAAATGTTTTTTTTTTCATAAAAAAGGATCCTCCAAAAATAATTCTGACCCATGAACTATCCATCAATGGATCATGGACAATATTTCCACTTTTGCCAAGACTCAGCACTCACAGCTCACAGGCGAAATGGTTTTTTTTTTGCTTGGACAACACTGGAATAAGATTGGCCAAATTGGTTGAAATCCTATCAACGCTTTCCCAGGATAAGGTAATTAAAATTAAACAATTATTAGATAATTAAAATTAATTTCTTTGCCATTTATTATCACTTGCAACTGAATTTTGCATTTCTCTGTGCCAGGAACTGTGGGTTGGTCATGCACTCTATGACAAGGAACCCACGATAATTCACCACTTTGTGGATCATACAAAAAAATTCAAATTTCCCAATACAGCATCAGGATTCGCCGTTTCAAGCCCATTGCTACTCAAGTAAATTTGCAATTCAGCAACTTTGTTCAAAGCAAACATTGCCATGATGAAAAAGTTACTAATATAATTTTTTTTTCAGACTGACAGAAAGATATAAACTGCAGGGAGGTTCGAATCAAGATTTTTCAATAGATGCTGCATACGAATTTGCAAATTTTGTTTTCAATGAAGGCAATGGAGTTCGTTTCACTCATGTACCAGAATTCTGTGTGGTGTCTAGCAAGGACTGTGCCACTTATCCAAGGTTTTTTCATTCTTGTGTGAGTACTTTACTCATTTCTAAAGTTTCAATGTAAATTATTACATAATTAATTCTACATTTGCTATATTAACCCTTAATATAAACTCTTGTTTTAGAGCAATTCAGTATCTTTAGATAAAATATTTGTGGCTGTGAAAACATGTAAAAAATATCACGACGAGAGAATCTCGATAATTATGAAAACTTGGCTTAAACACGTTGTTCACTATGGATTGTTCAGCAATGAAGCTGGTATAAACTGAAAGTTCCTCGAAAAATGTATTTTTAACATTTTTCTAAGGCGAATCCCTGCAATTGATCTATGCCTATTTTTTCATAGATACAAATTTACCCAACGTTCACATAGTGCCAGACACAGATCGAGGTCACTGTGCAAAAACGTGGGCAATCTTGGAAAAATCGTACACGATCCTTGAAGAAAAAACTATGGACTGGTTAATTATTGTAGATGACGATACGATTCTCAGGTGACAAAACTTGAAGTACAATCATAACTATGGCTTAATTTTCATAATTGGTGATTTATATTCCAATGCCGATATTTTAATCAGCATGGCACGTTTGAGGCGTTTCCTAACGTGTTACAATCCGCTTGACATGGTCTCGTTGGGCGAACGCTACGGATTTCGTGTCCGGAATTTGACGAATTTCGGATACGAATATCTGACTGGCGGTGCGGGTGTAGTTTTATCAAAACCACTTGTGAAAAAAATAATAGAAACAACCGCTTGCCAATGTCCATCGCCAACAACGCCAGATGACATGTACCTATTCGGATATTGTCTCAATTTTATCGGAGTTCAACCAACGCACTCGCCGCTCTTCCATCAGGTATATTAATCAATCATTTTTGAAAATACATCAACAATTTACAAAATCATTATAAAAATTCACTTTACTTTCAAGGCTCGTCCCGTAGATTATGCAACAGCGTATTTGGCCTCTCAGGAACCTGTGTCTTTCCACAAATTCTGGATGACCGATCCGTACGAAGTTTACAACCATTGGTTTGCTGAGGTTGACAATGGTTTACATTCCGCGAAGAAGTTCACTCACACGGAATTGTGATTTTGAAAATTCTTCATTTTACGAAAAGAAAACTTCTGTTCGTAGATACGTAAAGAAATACTTTTCTTACATCGAAACATTTCAAATTAATCTCATATAGAAGGATCAAAATGAGTACCTAAAAATCTAAAGCCTGTATTTGAAAGTCTATCAGTATTACAGCAAAAAAACTTATATTTTTAAAAAAGAAGATACAGCACAATTACGTAGCTCGTTTTCTATAAAAAAGAAAATAGCTAACTCTTATTTTTGAAAGTTTGTTAGGGAGAATGTCAGATTTTTATCGATTGGACATGTAAAATTCCTATAATAAATATATGAAAATCCCGAAACTTCCGTATCGTCTGTATTTATAGACATTTGCAAATTTTTGTAATTTTTTCTCACAGATAGCGTTACTTACAATTTCTTGTGGCGGCTTCTCCAGTTTTCCTGACTCCTTTGGCAAATGTTCAGTTATTTGTTTATTATTTCTCTCTTGCGTACTTTTCCGGTATCTCTTAAACGGAGTTTTTTTTTCCAATACAATTTTTAATTATTTGATAAATATATTGTAGAGTTCTATTCATCTTTGTTTCCGGACTATTCTTACCAAAATCTCCGCATACTTGTTTGGGGATGAAAGGTTCGAAATAGTTTTTCATGAATAGTTGCAGACAACAGAAAACACGTGCTTCAACAATAGAGCCAAGAATAAATAAAAGAATTTTATGTTAATGTTTTAACAAGTATTAGAAAATAAATATCAACAATGGTTCGTTATATGATATACATGTCTTACATCGGCACTCGTTACAGGTACAAATGATTGTTATAAACAGAGCGCTTTAATATAGTTTATGTGCAGTAAATACGAAAGAAAATATTCGATCAGTAAACCAGTTCGTTTTTAGGTAAATCTAAAATCAAAGTTAAATTTTAATATCAAGTTTGAACGAAATTTTAATTCATAGGACTCAAATTGCACAATAGTGAAAGAAAAATCAATTTTTTTTACTATCAAAATTGAAAGGAAGCTTTATTTTATTATATTTTCTTTATTTAGAATTCACTACTAAACATGTTTCTTAGATATTATTAAGTTAATGTTCAAGTAATTGATATATTGATAATATAACAGTATTTCAAATATACAAAAGAGGTTAACAGTAGAGTACTCTCGATGGAATTAAAAAATGTGGAGTTTGAAAAAGTAAAAGGACTTTGTTGAGCAGCTAACTTTACTATCAATTGAACTGTCACATATTCAAACGAGTTTTCAGCATTTCCTTTTTCATCTGTATTACCCTGAGTTTTAAATGAAGCGCTTTATTAATGTATATCTCAAAAGTATGATTATTTGTATCGTATCAAATCTAGTATGGATATTTTCAGGGGTCTTCAAAGACAAATAGGCTTTGGCGATTATATAACAGATATTGATTCTATACAGGGTGCCGTGGAAGCTGGATTGTCATCGCTTGTACCAAAGAGCTTGGTGAGGCCAGCTCTAACTTTATCTAGCAGGTAACTGTTCACATTTTTGGCAATGGCATTTGAATAAATTTTATACAGTTGCAAATATTCTGATAAATATTAATTCTGCAGAACAGATGCCGGAGTGCATGCTCTATGTTCCACAGCTTCTGTGGAATTAGTTAATCAATATGGGTCTATTTACGACAGTGATTCAGTTCTGAGATGGATGAATCGATTCTTAACAAACTGTCATCATGAAATCAGGTTTTATCATTTTTCGTACCCGGTGATAAAAAAATGTCAACGGCTATCTTTTTTTTAATACGAATTGATAATTTTTTTCATTTTCAGATTAACATCCTTCTTTCCTATTAAGGACACATTTAATGTCAGATTTGCAGCACAATCCAGAACTTACATTTACAGAATAGCATGGCCAAAAGTAAAGGATGAACATAAATTACCAATAGCAGAAGCAGGACACTCTTGGAATCTTAGGCAAGATTTTATTTTTTGGCTAATCAAATTTTTGATGAATATTCCACCTAATAATTCATACCTTTACAGAACTCACGAGTTTGATATAGAAAAGGTGATCGCTGGAACTCGGCTATTCATGGGTAATAAAAACTTCGAGACGTTCGCTGGAAAAAATCGAACGGAAAAAGAATTTCGATACGTGCGAAATTTAAATGAATTTAGAGTCGAAAAAGCAGAGCCGATGATGCCAATTGATCCACTGTCTGAAAATTTCAATTATTACTACATTATTTGCAGTGCCAGAGCCTTTCTATATAATCAAGTACAAGCATTAAAAAAAATTTTTTAATTAACCATAATATCCATAGAATTAATGTCTATAAAAATTTTTTTTATTAGGTTCGTCGCATGGTGTCCTCTTTAATAGGACTTGGCCTGGGCATAATTACGGAGAAAGATATAAATATAATGCTTCACGTTCCCTCCGGTAAAAGTTGGATAGGAACATTACCTGTAGCACCACCGCGTGGACTCTATCTCAAAAATATTGCATACGATCCCGAAGAATTAGCCGCCAGTCGGATCCATTATTCACAAGAAACGCCTTCCATTGTAGAATACAGTAATCAAGAAATACGTCAAGCATAATTTTATATTTTTAACTAATAACAAAAGAAAATCACTGACGAGATTGACTTGCAAACTAATCGACTATGGACCTAGCGAGTCGACTGAGAGAAAAAAAAGGTACGCTTAAGGCGATGAAAACGATCGTGACGAAGGAGACGGGAGAAAAATATGAGATTTTTCATGGTGAAGAAAAGAAATTGGACGAAAAGAGTTTGCCATTTGTAGTCGATGATAAGCCGGACATGCAGATAGCCCACATAACAGAGGGACTTTTTCTCAGCTCTCAGGACCCTGCGATGTGTCCCGAATCGTTGAGGCTTCACTCCATACGCAACGTTCTCAGCCTCGGTATCGATTTACCGCAAAAACAAGAGGGAATAAATTATTATTTTATAGAATTCCTCGATTTGCCAGAATTCGATATTACGAGAGTCACAGAAGAATGTTTTCGCATTATAAATGATTGTAAGAAGGACAATATTTTGGTGCACTGCAACGCAGGTGTTTCACGCTCAGCGAGCATTGTTATTGCTTATCTAATGGTCACGGAAAAATTAAATTACGAGGAAGCATTCGCGAGAGTTAAAACGAGAAGAAATTGTGTAAGACCGAACGATGGATTTGTCAGGCAACTGAGAGACTATGAAAAAGTTTAATAAAACTTCTCGTTTGATTTCTATGATCAAGGGATATGTTGAAATACATGATTTAAGAAAAAGAACCATTGATTAACAACATTTCATTTACTTAAGTTTATATATGTGTATGTGTCTGTGTTTGGTGATATTATGCTATTATTATAGACACGTTTCCATCGGTCTTCCTGCTCTCTCCACGTCCCAGCACAAGAGGAAAGGAGATACAAATGTTTTTTTCGTTTATCGAATATGTTCACAATAGTTAATATAATAATTAATTATACTAGCTAGAGTAATATCCCCCTAAATCAATTACAAAATGACATTATGTTCATGCAGAGCTTCCTCACGATATTCGATGGCCAGAAAAAATGAAGTATCTCGTTTTTTTTTCTCGCTAAATCCTCACTTTTCCTTACATTTTCTTAATTTGGCGAATTCTTACACAATCGGTACGACTCTGTTATTACAAGCATTATTCTTTTTATCGCTTATTCGCTCGAATCACAACAAAATTAAACTCTTGTTGTTTCAAATATTATTACAAGATTACTCGATCATGAAATTAGAAGATAACATGTATAGGTCGATCGTATCCAAGTAGGCTTATAAAAATGGCTGTAAATCTAAAAAATATAAGTGAATTTTTATAGTTTCATTTCTTTTCTCTCTCTTGTTTTTTTTTACTTTTTTCTTATCATTTTTTCTTCTTCATTCTTTGCGTCTATAATCATCGCTATTTTTATTTTCTAGAATAATTGCATCGGTATATAAACGATCTGGCAATCATGAGCGCTAAATGTTTAACGTTAACGCATTTTTTTTTCATTCACTTACTTTTTTCCTCTTGTTCATGAAATTTTCATACGCGGTTACATAATTGTTATTGATATTCTTCATATACATAATGTTCTTCTTGCTCCTCTTTTTCTTGCTCTCTTCTTCGTTTCATTTTCGCTTTTTTCACATTCGTTCGTCTTTTTTTTTGTTTTCTTCCTCATTATTCACATTCCTTCAACAATTGAAATGAGCTGTCTTGAAGAAAATAGACAAGGCACTTTAACAGAATAGTTGCTGTTGGTGATTTTTTTTTCTCCCATTTCTTCATTCACTTTTTCTTGTGTAACTTTTTCCTTTAATTTTACTTTTGTTTTACTTTTACGTTGATGCTTTTGTTTTCTTTTTCGTTTATTTCTTAACTAGTTGGCCTCATAAATAGTGTGTGATTATGCACGCCCAGTCGTGCAGCATGATCAAAATTATTTTTGTTAAAAGAAAATAAAAGGAGAATAAATAGAAAAAATAAGGTTCAGAGAAAAAGATACACGAAAAAAATATATATATGTGTATACGAGAAAAATAAAAATGTATATATGTGTGTAAATATATATATAATATATGTATGTATAATATGTAGAAGTGTATACGTTGAGGAACGCCGTTACAGAAGAGGCTCGTCCTCCGGAACAATTTCGCCAATTTCTCTTACGAAATACACAATTCGCTGGAATCTTCTTTTTCACTTTTTTTTTCAATTATTCAATAATAATATTAATATTATATTAATATTCGAGCACTAGTATGTATACTAAGGCCTTTCGAAGATCGTGGTTTTGCAGTGATCATTTTTTTTTTAGATATCGAACGCTAATCTGTTCGAGAAAAAAGCACTTGGAATAATATTGCAACTGGTCTCATGTAATTCTCTTTGCCACGTTTTTTTTAATCTTTTTTTTTTCACTGTATATTACACACTATATTAGGAACCTCCACCTCGGATTAACCCTGAAGAAGCCCCATTGAATGTACGCGAATTTATTTGGCTCGCGCGTCGAAATTACATTCTTTCGTTTTTTTAACTACGTTTTTCTCTTTCTTTCTTCACAGTATGTAATATTATGCTTCTGACTAAGGGCAAAGGAGAGGAGTGCTATGATTCAACAATGTTTTTCTAACAAATTTACGGATTAAACTAAAGCTGTAGGATTAAATCGTGAGAAAAAAAAGTAAAAAAAAAGATCGAATTCTATGTACAGAGTAAATTATATAAATAAATAAACGAAACATTTTTATCGAGAACTGTTGAAATTGAGAGAGGAGATTGGAAAAAAATCATTTTTCTCTTTTTGTCAAAGCCCCTTTTTCTTATTGTCCAATATCGATTCGAATCAGCGAAAATAAATAATTTATATAAATTTACAAATGTATTTCAAAAATGTGTACATCAATGTGTACACATTATTTCACTGGAGAGAACAAAAGAAAAAAAAGAGTAACAAGCGTTGCAAAGTCACAGTCTCCTTAAGTACAAAATATCTGTATCCATTATTTAAACGAATTTTATAATTTAAACAAAAAAAATCCCCTTTAATAATCGAAAAATGAAAATAAATTCATTCTTTACAAGTCTGTATTTTTAATCCGAATATTATAAGAGGAAACTTAAATTTATTGAGTTTCCCATTTTGGACTAAGAGAAAAAAGTTCAAAAATCGAGATGACTCCAGTCAAAAAAGTTTATAAATAAAAATATATTCACACAAATTATTGGGTACAATTTTTAAATTAAACAGTGATATTGAATTAAACAATATTTAATATCAATTTTGTATTGAGCATTTTAAATATCGTGCAAAACTTTTTTCGCAGCACTATTTCACAAGAGAAATTCAATGTTCTTAATTGGCAGTGATTTGACTGAAATTTACTCAGTTGATCTTACAGAAAACAACAAAAAAAACAAAAAAAATTTACAGTAAAAAATGTAAGCAAAACAAGTTCAATTGAATAAGGACGGAGACAAAACAGACAGACTTTCTACTACATGAAAACTATAAACCCTGAACAATCGGAACAAATACAAAGTCAAAATGTACAGATATTGAACGAAGACAAGTCGTTGTGTGACTTTATCTCTTTTTTCTCTTTTTTTTCTCAATGGGACAAAAATAAATTGAAAAATCCGGGAGCACAATGAAAATTTTAGTATGTATGTCAGCAGCAGAGTGATAAATTGATTAAATAATCGTAGCTAAAGTCAAAAGTTTTTGCTTCGTTCAGCTTTCATTTTTGAAAGAAAAGTAGCCAATGGGAATATTTACCTAGGGGCTCCACCTTAATTATTTCAAGTACATAGAGGAGCGAAGAGGAAGAAGATGAAAAAGAGAAAAATGTGGCTGTCGAAGAATTTTCAAAGATATCTTCCATCGCGAGCCCTTAACGCTTACCCCAAGGACTATTCGGCGCAACGACCGTTGGCGATTGACTCGCGTCGTGACCGCGAAAACTCGGAAAGTCTTCCACGCTTGCCGTATTTGGAGCAATCTTCGTTGGTTCTTGCTCCCAAGGTGCGCCTTTCACTATGAAACTCGATTCGCTCTCGCTGTTACCGTGCTGTGCTCCGCTTCTCGTTTTCTTCCTCTTCACAAGAGCCTTCATCGCCTCCCTATCTTCGAGGTCTTGTAACTGCACATTGATCGAACATTATTAGTACTTCAAAACGACCAAAAATTATCCATAATTGTCCATATCATAAATCCACCCTTTAATTAATATAGATATAATAGATATAAGAAAATAAAAGAAATTCTTCAATTCTTTGCAGGGTGGAGTTTATAAAATAGGTAAAAATGTTTCGAGTCTATGAAGCAACTTACGTATTCGTCCTCAAGATTTAGAAGATGCTCCTTGGCATCAGCAACGTCCTCCTCTAATCCGATGATCGTTACGAGGTCAGGATCGCTGTCAGTTTTACGAGGAAAGCTTACTTCCACTTTGTAATCTTCCATTATTTTTCGTATATTTTTACCCTTCATGCCAATCAAGCGTGAATGCACCGCAGCATTGATACTTATTTCCTCCTTCGTCAATATATTCTACAGAGAATAAATCACAATAAATATTTTTTTTTTTTTGAGCACGTTAAATTAATCACGAAAAAAAAGAAAACTTACCAGATCGTTGACTATCTTCATAATATCGTCACGCGCATCATGAACATTTTTTTCGAAGCCCGTTATCGTTATGATATGTTCATCCGGATCTCCTTTGCGCGGGAAATTAATTTGCACGTCGTGATCTGTGCGGATTTTCGTAATTACAGCACCACGACGACCGATTATCTTGGGATGATACTCCGGATCAATTTCGATCTGAAATATGAATTTTAACAATGTAAGAAATATCTGAGCGGCGAGGCTTGTAAAATAATAGATTCGGATGGTACGAACCTTGAGCTCGTAAGACTTGAGTTCGCGCTCCTGCTTTTTGGCTTCGAATTCTCGACATTTCTCGAGTATCGCTTCTTTCGCTGCCTCGACGCAGGTTCTCGCACCAACAATCTTAATCTTGTCAATTTTTTCATCAGCCGGTGAGAGACTTATGTGAACGTCGTACTTTGTCATCAATACGCGAACGTCTTTGCCGTAGCGTCCGATGATAACGCGATGAAGATCAAAGGGTACGTCGACCTCGATCGTGATCGGAACAAGATCGAGGAGAGCTTTTTTGGCAGCTTCTACTTTTTCAGGTTTTCCAGTAATACGAACAATATCGCACGGCAATGGATTCTCCGACACTTGCGGTGTTTCGCCATTTGTTTCCCCGTTGACCTGTTGATTATCGGTGTTCGTGTTCTCGTCGTGTTGTTCGCGCTCAGGGAACTTTATCTGCACGTCGTAATCGGAGGTTATCACTTGAACTTTGCAGCCCTTCGCTCCCATTACCGTACGATGGTGCTTTTGTGGGATTATGCATTCGATCGTCACCATTGATTCCTATTGTTGAATGGACAAAATGATAAAAATCATTCGACTCAGAGATAACGCAATACTCGTTTTAAACAAACGTTATTTCTAACCAAATCTTGGACAATTTCCCGCATTCGCTGTTTGGCAGCTTCGATACAGTCGCGAGGTCCTTTGAGCGAGACGCGATCGCTCTCGGTACCGGGTCGTGGAAACGATATTAAAACGCCACCACATTCGTCAGCGATACGAGACAAGACGCCACCGCGCCGTGCAACAAAGTGTTTGTGGTGCTTTGGGTCAATGCATATCTCATCCTCGATACTGTTATCCTGTTGAACGTAATGAATGTTTAAAAATGTCTGCACTTTATCTCTCGTCGAATCATTTTCGAAAACGAAGCAATTGAGACAAGTTCAGATAAATTACTCACGATATCTTTAATCATCGATTCAAGCTCGGCCTTTGCTTTCTCCACAGCATCTTTCTTTCCTATGATCGTTATCAGTTCGTTATCCTCATCTTTATCCGTTGGAAAAACTATTCGTGCTCCAGTTGACTCTCTTATCTGTCAGTACACATTTATTCATAAATAAATTCGTTTCTTTCAATGAAAAGACCGATATAAAAATTATTATCGCAATCGCGAGGTCGTACCTTCTTTATGTTAGCGCCCTGTTTGCCAATGATGAATTTGTGGTGTACTGGCTTAGCTCGAACGGTGTCCTCAAAGCTGGCCAATAGTTTTTCATTCATTTGCTCGAGAAGCATTTGCTTCGCTTTTTCGACGTCACTCTGAGGTCCTCTTATGCTTACCTAAGATCAAAGAGAGTTCGAATTTATAAAAAAATACTTTTTAACTTTTTCATACAATGCAAAAGCAAAGAAAAACTTTACCTTGTCGCTCTTACTATCGGCTGGAGGGAATTTTATCGTAACGCCACCGCAATCTTCCATAATGGAGTGAATGAGCTTACCACCAGTTCCGATTAGGGAATTGTAATATTTCGGTGGAATCGATATTTCCTCCGTGACAATATTGCTCAGTTCGTTCTGTATCTTTTGAATCTTGTCTCTAGCTTCCAAGACATTCTCTTTTTTCCCTGTTATCGTAATAACGTCGCTTGTCTCACCCTCGGCTGGCAAATCAATTTTCGTCTGGGTCTCCTCGCGAATCTTCAACACAATAAACATTATAATATGAAAATGTGAAAATGTTTATTCGTCGAAAATCCAGAAGTGAATATCAAGTATGCTACCTTGCGTATGTTGACGCCACCTCGGCCTATAACGAATTTGTGAAACGGTTTGAAGATGGGGAATTCAAGAACGTGAGTATTTTCATCCAATTTTCTGACGAGCTCCATCAAGTGGTTGTAACACTTGTCCACGTCTTCCTTCGGACCTCTTATTCTAACGAGATCATCCTTATCATCGTGTCCAGGAATCGTGATTATAACGTTATTGAACTTGTCACGGATTTCTTTGATTTTTTCGCCTTTACTTCCAATTATACTCGCGTAGTGACGATGATCGATTGTCACGACTTTCTCCTTTTGGTTCTCCAAGGCTTGCAACCTTTCCAACAATTTCTGCAACCAGTTTGTTTGCCATAAATATGAATGAAATTTTCGACTTATTTTTTGATAAAAAGATACAGGAACTTAATTACCGCTTGAGCTTTCTCGACGCCCTCGTGATTTCCTTCAATCCGTATCATGTAGCAGCCTTCGTTACCAGAAAGGTTCAATTCAACTCCAGTTTCTTCTTTCAGCCGATTCACTTTAAAAATAGAAAATAAAGGTGTACGTGTGAATGTGGAAATAAGTTTATAAATAATGAAATTGGAGAATAAAAGCTCTGCTCACCATTAGCGCCGCTCTTTCCAATTATGTGTTTGACGTGATCGGGATCAACTTTGATTTCAACAAAGGTCAGTTTATTTATTAAATCATACGTCACAGCCTCGAGTTCAGCTCTTGCTTTTTCCACGTCTTCCGGCGGTCCTTCGATCTTTATCTTATTCTCCTTCATTGTAAATTCAACATTGACTTTGGGTAAATCACCGGTTAATTTTTTAATGTTCGCTCCTTGTTGGCCAATTATATGTTTATGAATCCACGCGGGTGCTTCGACTACTTCTGTGCGGACGCTATTCGCCTTTTCGTAAACCATATTCAAAGCTGTTTTTTTTCGTAATAAAAAATTGTATAATAAATTATTATGTGATTACTGGTTGAGAGGAAATTTTTATCGTATTTAAAACTCGATCAAAGTCAAATTACCTTGACCCAATTTTTCTTGAGGTCCTCGTAATGTTATCGTGCCAACTGGGGAAAAAGTTGATGGCATTTCTACGCTTACACCGGTTAATTGTAAAATTTCAGCGATCGTACTGTTTCGAGGGCCAGTAACGTATTTGTGCTGTGATTTTGGCACTTCGACGGAAACGGTTGTACATCTCTTTTCCTGAATTAAAAAAAAAAGTAATATTCGCGATACACGGATTGAATACCAAGCGTAATTATAATTTTTTTCTCGGTGTTCAGCTACTTGGTAGTAACAACGATAATTAAAACGAATCGACAATTGTGTAAGCAATTCTTAAAAAGGATTTGCATTACTTGTTTTGTCGGCGAAAGAAAAAAAAAAAATTTTTGATCATCGCCGAAAAAAAAGAGCAAACACGGCTGAAAGAATATTTGTTGAAATAATTATTCACCATATCTCTGTAGATATCCTCGATCATTTGTTTAGCTGTCGCGACGCCATCTTTCTCACCGGCTATCGTAATTTCCGGGACTTGAACGGAAGGAGGTGGAACATTTATTCTGGCACCTGTTTGGGCGATCATGGCACTGAGATTTTTGTTATGAGCTCCGCATATGAAAGGGTGATAAATTTTCGGCACGCTTATCCTTTCGAACGCTTTTTTCGACTGCCAACCAACAAAATAATCAGTTAATAATTCTCTTTTCGTTGAACATTTTCGAACATCGATTCGGTACAAAGCTTTTACCTGCTCATCAGATATGACTTTAATTTCGTGTTCAGCCTTCTCTATGCCTTCCTTGGTACCGGTAATCGTAATTATATCGGACTGTACATGAACACCGGGTAATGTAATCTTGGTAGCTGTATTCTTCTCAAGCTCGGCGAGACGTGCTCTCTGCTTGCCGAGGATCCAACGATGATGCTCCTTCGGAATGGATATTTGCTTGCTAGCTTGCGTCTGAAAAGTCGCCAATATGCGACGTTTCGCCTCCAGCACTTCGTTCATTTTTCCATTCAGTACAAAAGTCAACGATTGATTTTTCGACGAGCACATCTCAATGTGAGCGTGAGTCTCGCGCATTATCGCCTGGCACGTTTTTCTCGATCCTCCCTCGCCGAATTTTTCGCTATGATCGAATTTTCTCTCTTCCACGGGCACATGAAAGACCTTTGAACGAAAATTATAGACATCGTTTACGATTGCACTCCGAGAAACGATTGTTCAAACAAATTAGTATTGTTCGTTACTTGAGTCACGACAGAGCATCCAACTCGCATTCTGTTGTTGATTGGCTGAGAATGCGAGTTGAAGGAGTTTGATGTTGATCCTGGAAGGACGGGGAATGTTTCGTCGTACGTCGGCGGCTCGTAGTCTGTTCTTTCCTCCATCGCTGATTGCTGCTGTGGCTGCTGCATCATCGGGTTGTCCTGTTTCGTGCCTATAGTCCTTACAGTAGCACTGCAAAAATGACATTGAGCACCAAATCAACATTTTCTTCCATATACCCACTTCCAATTTTATTTTCAACCCGTTTGTGCTTTCATTCTCTGCTCTTTTATTTTACAAAAAAACAAGAGCACTCTCAGTTATCTGTCTAAATATTTACCAGATAAATACGTGCCCATGGACCAATTTTTTTCAAACAAAAATCAGTCTCTATATTCAGTTTCGTAATTGGTACTCAATTTCAGGAAAAACTCCATACTGTTTGGACATGAAATTGAATGAAATCATACTTTAAAGAATTAAAAAAATTTGGCTGCCACATTCAATTTTCTTGTTACAGAAAAAAAAAATATTTTTCAAACGTATGCTCCAAAGAGTGATTATTAATCGTATTAATTGCTCAAATTATTCGTAAATTTGTTCGTATTGGTGATAGAAATTTGAATCAATTGATTGTAGGAATGATTATTATTTCTCCACATGGTTAATGAGTAGGGCAAAAAAAAATGCCATCTAAGAATTTAAGGATTATGGATTAATGTTTATTCATGATGGAGGAGCGTCGATGGGAAAGAGAGAGAGAGAGAGAAAGAAAAAACGTGCAGAGTTAAATGCCAGCATGTCAATGACCAGCGGTGTAGTCCGTGACCACCATATGGAATGGTAAGTTTGACACGTCACGAGATCCGTAACCTCTTCCACGAGATTGTCTCGCGACTGACACGACTCCTACCACTCTCGGCAGCATTGAGCACGGGGAACAAGGTTTTGGCAGGAACAGAGCACGATTTTTCTGCCTCTTTTTCCTCCTTCTCGCTCCTTTCAAATTTATGTAATTAATTGAGCAACGGAGCGACAATGCTCGCGAGTGTTTCTCACGATTGACAAAAGGAGCTTCGCTCCTCTTCTCCTTTTTTTTTTCATTCTCTCGTAAAAAAGAAAGAAAAAAAAAGAAACGGGAGGGCCTGTCGACGAATCATGAGAAAATAAGGAGACGTAAAGACGAAAATTTGTACTCACTCTACCGTATTTCGTGAAATCCGGCCAAATAACGAAGCTTATGACGTCGCCAGCTTATTAGTGATCCACCTGGAACATTTTTTTTTCAACAGATCGCACTTGAGTCTCGCAAAAATCCGACAATTTTTCGTTTACCAGCACCCATTTCGTGTACAGATAGATATATGTGTTTCAAATATGTGTGTACGCGCGTGTGGGTGAGAGAAAATCTATTTTTTTTTTCTTAATTCAATTACATCGGTTCACGCTACTGATATCTTATTTTTCTGTGAACGGTGAGAGATTCTGCGACGATTGGACGAAAATGTGGGCAGATTCGGGTGAAATTCTTTCGAACGAGAGACAAGGGATGCCGAAATAAGAGTGGAAGAGCGAGAGAGCGACAATGAGATAAATGAAAAGTCCCTCGTACCGAAACGACACACTACCGCTTTCCTTACCGGTAACGCAAAGTGAAATGAGAAATGAGACAGCACGGACCTCGCTGGCTCATTTCCCCTGCCGGACTTTGTCGAGAAACTTTGGTGGGGGCGGAAAAAAACACTCCGCGCCCTCTGCTCATGTTTCATTTTTTACTAGAATGTTCCAGGATAATCGATGAAATTAGGGCGGTTTGCAGCAATTTTCTTCATTTTCGGAACAAAACTTATGTTTTTTTTTAATTTTTTTTGCACCGTGTCGTTCATACGTCAAGTACGATGCTCGAAAAAACACGGGGGCTCATTTAAGAAATAATTATCGGTCGGTGACACACTCGCTTATCATTCGAACACCGCAAGGGGGAGGAGAAAAATCATTGCCAATATTGTAGAATGTTCATTTGCCGAGAATCGATAAAATCACGAACATTAAAAAAAAATACAAGAGATCCTCTCCACATGTCACACTTTATTTGGATGATACAAGCAATTTATATTTACAAAATAGATCAACGACGATAGTTGACAACGAGCCACCGATAAAAGTCATTCCGAAGCCTGTCAAATCTCGAAATTTGACGAATCGCCAATAATACAAAAAATTGACATACTTTGAAGATAATAATCATGATAATAATTATACATGGATCAGTGGCAGATCGACAGTTATTATTGCATACTTTTGTCCCACTATTTATTCATACGCTAAAACCGAGAAAGGGAATTACGTAATGAATAAAGTAATTCGAAAAAGGTCACTGATAGATCGAACTTTTTGAGAATTATCTCGGAAAGAAAGAGTAAAAGAATTGCTCGTGCGTGAAAAAAAAATATTTTTTTTAATTTCTACAAATCGTGAATCTTACGTAACTTAAAAAATACGATGCCAGAAACGAGCAAAGAGGGAAATTATTATGTTGGAGCTATCGACGAAGGTACCAGCAGTGCACGATTTTTGGTAAATTCATGTCTCTTGTTTACCTCGCTGAACCGTAGTTTCCCTATTTTAAATGCTGCAATACATTTCAGATTTTCGACGTACCCAGAAGAAAAGTTATAACTTCGCATCAGATTGAGATAAAGCAGAAATATCCGCAGGAAGGATGGGTGGAACAAGATCCGAAGGAGATATGGAAAGCGGTCCAAGAATGCATAGAAAAGACGATGGAAAAATTAAAAAATTTAGGAATAGATAAGAGCCTTTTGAAAGCTGTTGGAGTGACCAATCAGAGAGAAACGACCCTGATATGGGACAAAGAAACCGGAGAGCCTCTTCACAATGCCATAGGTACCTGATTTTATAAATTTATCAAAAATATTAATAATTCAATTGAAAAGTAAATGGAGCATATTTTTTACAGTCTGGTTGGACATGAGAACAACTACTACGATCGAAGACCTACTTGAAACAGTTCCTAACAAGAGCAGAAATAAAAATTATCTGAAGCCTCTGTGCGGCTTGCCCATATCCCCCTATTTCAGTGCTCTGAAAATTCGATGGCTCATTGACCATGTGCCAAAGATTAAACAAGCTGTTGATGCTGGAAGATGTGTATTTGGCACTGTTGACACCTGGATTATCTGGGTAAAAAATGTCCATCTCTCCGAGTAACATTTTCAGAAAGATATTATTTGTATTACATTTATATTTTAATTCTTTAGAACTTGACAAAAGGAAAATTGCACGTGACGGACGCTTCCAATGCGTCGCGCACGATGCTCATGAACATAGAGAGCCTAAAGTGGGATCCCCTTTTGCTAAAATTCTTCGGGATACCCATCAGCATGTTACCAGAAATTCGTTCCAGTTCTGAGATTTACGGGCACATTTCCAATCCTGAAGTACTGGCTGGAGTACCGATTTCCGGCGTAAGATTTTTTTAATCCATGAAAAAACAGCGAGCTTTTTTCTCTGCAATGTTAAAAGATTATCTATTATTTTCTACAGTGCATAGGCGATCAGCAAGGAGCTTTGCTCGGTCAACTATGTCTAAAGCCTGGTCAGGCAAAAGCTACTTATGGCACAGGATGTTTTCTTCTTTACAATACCGGAAGTGTGGTAAGCACCGATGAGAGTGTACGAATTCGTCTTGTAATAATGAAACGAGTTGGCACGATGCACGTAAAAAATTGATGACATTCATTTTTCAAAGCTATTTTACTATTTTTCAGAAAGTCGACTCTACTCATGGCCTCATAACAACAGTAGCTTTCAAATTGGGCAAAAATCCGGCGACGTATGCTCTGGAGGGTTCTGTCGCCGTGGCCGGAGCGGCTCTTTCCTGGTTACGGGATAATTTGAAATTAATGGACAGCATCGCGGAGACGCAGGATCTGGCTGAGCACGTCCATTCGTCCGGTGATGTTTACTTTGTTCCAGCTTTCTCAGGACTCTACGCTCCCTACTGGCAACAAGATGCACGAGGGTATTTTTCCTTTTTTACACTAAATCAAGTAATTTTTTTCTCGATGATTTTTGGCAATACTACAAGGGATTAATTTCTTTAAAATGCATAACTTGTATGCATTTTTTACAGAGTTATTTGTGGAATAACGGAGGACACCGAGCATTATCACATTATTCTAGCGGCCCTCGAAGCAGTCTGCTTCCAAACTCGAGATATACTTGAAGCGATGATCAAGGACTCGGGAACAAAGCTGAAGACTCTCCAGGTCGATGGTGGAATGACCGTGAATAATTTGTTGATGCAACTCCAGGCAGATCTCGCAGGAGTTACTGTTGGTTTGTACAAACTCTTTTCTGAAAATATTTAGAAAAAAAAAATTTTTATTTACGATGAAAATGAAAAGGAAGTATGATTTAAAAAATGAGGATAATTTCGTAAATGTTTTTATACAATTTGTTTAATTTTTTGAAAATAACAGCTTAATAAAAGTATAGGAAATATTTTTTAAAATTACTTTTTTTTCCACTTAAAGTAAGACCGCACATGGTAGAATCGACAGCTCTTGGAGCAGCAATTCTCGCCGCTATCGGCGCGGATTTAATGAGCATCAGTGAAGTCGAACCGTCTCAAAGCACCGAATTCAAAAGTTCAATCAGCGAAGATGGTAAATTTTTCATTTTGTTCTTGCCAAACAGTGATTAGACTTGATGAATGAAAAAAATTTATTCTAGAAAAATTATTTTATTATGATGTAAAAGATAATGAAATTTTACAGAACGTGATCTTCGTTATTCGAAGTGGAAAATGGCTGTCGAAAGGGCAATGAAGTGGGACTGTCAGACCAGTTTAGGCGACTAAAAATTGTTTTAAAAAACAGCTAATAGAGACTAAAATTTAAAAATCGCGATAAAATTTGTAATAAAATTGTACATAGATTCCGACGTATTCGGGAAAAAATATTGTTGAAACATGATACGCAGTATCCTCATTGATTTTTGCAGAGCTTAGAAAATCGTGTAACTCGTTCTGCTCACTAGCTCGCGAATGATGAATGCACCGAATCACGGTCGATAAAATATTCTGAAAGGGGGAAGTGTTATTGTTATGAAAACTTCAATAAAAATATAATAAATGGTTAAAATTGAATAATTTGCTGGAATTTGATAAATGATGATAAATGTTGTACCTTTGCAAATATTTCAACGTTATCTGTTATGCTATAAAGATAAATAACTAAAAACTCTATACATGCACAACATATATACTTTGTTTCTTCGATATATTCGTTTAAAAGGAGTAAAATTGTTAGTACAATTTTTAAGAACTCCAAGATTGATTATTCGATTCGAAAAATAAAATCAATAATCATCACACGTTATAAAATTCTCCATAACTAACGATCTATATTTCATGTTTAAAAAATATCACAAAAGGTTGTTTCGCGAGTAAACATGGAATTTCCTAACTGTACTAAAAAAAATTATAATATTAAGTATTTAAGTCTAGCGTGAAAATACTTTAAACTAAACAGCTCAAAAACATGAGATTCCTAAAGTTTGAAATAATAACGAAGAGAAATGATGAAAAAAGAAAGAAATATGAACTTTTTAAATGTAAAATTCTGTGAAATTAAGTCTAAAGCCCTTGCTTTATTTTTCGCTGAATAAATTATTATAAATTATTATTTTTATTTCTGGCAAAAACGAAAGAAAGAAAGAGAAAGAGGGCGAGAGAGGGAGTAGGGAAAATTAGCATGTAACAAATCGATCGTGGGAGGAAAACCGCGCATGTACGAAATTTTCCGAGAGGTGGATGTTTCATCTCGCGGCTGGCTTTTCCCGTTCTCCCACATCCTCTCTTCCACTCCATATATATAACAAGTTCGAGCTACGAGCAACAGTATCGAGCTTTTTTCCGCGTCGTCAACCGCCGAGGAAATTATTTTCTCTCGGGTTCGTGTCTGAGTATTACTAAAGTTGAATCTTTATTGAATTAAAAAAAAATTGTTCGAGCATGAAGGACCAGGAGCAAGTGGCTTGTTCGAAAAAGCCAACGAAATTACGAAATCTAATCTACAAAACCGAAGCGTTCGATTCCCTTCATCCCAGAGGAACTGAGGTAAGACTCAAACTGTTTACGTGTGGAAAAAAAAATTAAAAAATGTATCAATGGATTAATTTGAATAAGAAGATTCACCAAATTTGATTTCCATGGCTATCAGTAAGATTAAAAACTGTGTTTATTAATTGTTGATTTTAGAAAACACTATGCTCGAGTCAAGTGTGTCTTGGAAGTGTGATGTCCATTCCGGTTCACGGAACAGAGCCTCGATCCAAGGAAGAGATTTTGGTGCACGCCAAGGAATTTTTGGAACAATATTTCTCATCGATCAGAAGGTTCACAATTTTATTCAAAATTAAATACTTCTCTTTTTCTCAAAATACGTTTTTTTTTCTTCTTTCTTTCAATTTTGATTATTTCGCAATTTTAGAGTCAACAGCGATGCACATCGCTCCCGATGGGAGAGTGTGCAGAAGGAGGTTCTGGTGACCGGTACGTATCAATTGAGCGAGACCGAATTGGTCTTCGGCGCAAAATTGGCCTGGCGAAATGCAGCTCGTTGCATCGGACGCATACAATGGTCGAAATTGCAGGTATTTTCTCAATATTCTCAGAAATAATCAAGTAATTATATACACAGAGAGAAGCATACGAGAGAAATCTATCGAGAAAAATTATTCAGGTTTTCGATTGCCGATACGTGACGACAACAAGCGGAATGTTCGAAGCCATATGCAATCACATCAAATACGGTACAAACAAGGGAAATATCAGGTATATATTTAAAGTATATTATTTATTAATGTCAAAAAAAGAAGAAATTTTCAACAAATTATCGATTTTCTTCTTCCAGATCGGCAATTACTGTATTTCCCCAGCGTACGGACGGAAAGCACGACTATCGTGTTTGGAATCAGCAGCTGATCGCTTACGCCGGATACAAAAACAAAGATGGTACGATTCTCGGTGATCCGACCAACATTGAATTTACAGACGTGAGCATTAATACTTCAGCGATATCTTGGCAGTATGTTAGCTCTACTCTTAAGGGGTTTCGACAGCCTTGGAGAAAATAAATGAAGTTTTACATGTTAAAAGTATAGGGAATCGAAATTCATTAAGAACACGAAGAAAATTTGAAAGAACGTTCTTTGCCACTAAACAAATTTATATAAATTCAGAAAAACAAATCGTCTACATTGTTTTCGAGTAATCAAGTGTTGAAGTTA
>JAPYYW010001523.1:0-28260 GCA_030522545.1 Cremastinae sp. A BG-2022a
AAGGTTCACCGTCTAGATTTCAAGATATTTAGGATTGAAGATTGCAATATTTAACACGTGCTCTTATGGGAGACTGCAGAAAATTGTCATTTTTGACAAAAAATATCTCAAGTTTGGGACGGTCAAACTTATTCAAATTGTACATATGTTTGGATAATGTGTTAAATAATAACATATATGTCAAATTTCAACCATTTCTTAATTCAACTCGATTGTGGACGTACTACCTTAAACTAATCACAAGACATTGATAAAAATAAATGGACATCGGATCAAATAGACTTAATATGTACGCAGAGGTACATTTTTAATACGTAAAAAAATTTCAGACTGATAGAGAAAAAGTAAATAAAATTAAACACAAATAAAAAAATGAGAAAACAAACATCAAGGATTAAGCATTTATACTGTACATGAATATACTTTTAAAAATCTGTACCCAAACTATATACCATGGCTAATGTTAAATAAAAGTTTGCAGGGAGTGTTGCAATTTTTTAACAACTTTTTTTCTTTAAAAAGAAACATGTATATAAATGAATTTACGAGCATTGAAGAAAATACACAACGTATGATTTTCGATATAAAAAAAGGGCAGAAAAAATGTTGTCCAAGCAACATTTTTTACAAATTTTATTTATCGAGTTTTTTTTTGGGCGCTGAATACATATATTTTTCACGAGGTCGTAAAAATTTTCCGTTTTCACCGCATAAACGTCGCGTACGAGAAAAAAAAAGCAAGCGGAGCATTGAATTTCCGGAAGAGCCGAAGCGCTTTTGCTCTTTCTTCATTTCGCTGATTCTTCGAGTCCTCTTTCGCTCTAAAAAACTGTCACTGACACGGATTTACGACACGCGCGGCGTATTGGACAATACGCGAATCGAAATAAAACGAGAAGGAGAGAGAAAAAATGGAGCGGTAGAGAGAGGAATTGCTTGTACATGTCAGAACGTCAGATTCGATGAACGAAAAATCGACTCTGCCGAGAATCGAGTCGAAAAACGAGAGAAACAGGGAAACGCCATTCGAGTGGCTTTCATAATCGTCACTCGAATTTCTACGTTTTTTTTATGGCTTATAAACACATTTTAAATTTTATAATTAATTCTTACATTCATCAAAGTTGATTTTTGTTATTAAATAAAGTTCATTTAAAATAATACAAAAACATTTTAACCCCTACATAAGAAACAGTCTATTTTGGTTAGTTTTTGAATACAAGAAATATTTTTCATTAAAGTCAATTTATTTACAGAGCAGGTGATAAAAAATATGTCAATCAGTGATTTGCATAGTTAATGTTTTATTTATATTTTCAATATCAAATAGAAACAAAGATAACAGTATTTAACACAAAATAAATGAATACATCAGTCTAAACATCAAAATAAAGTTAATCACTTTTAATATAACAAATTTTAATCTTTCATATAAAATAAATTCCATTTTGGTTAATTTTTAATAAAAAAAAATGAATGAATTTTAATTTAATTTCAATTCAACCACGGAGTTGATAAAAAAATCTGTCGATAGTTCATTTTTAAAGTCATTCATTTTTAATATTATTAGTATTAAGAAGAAATAAAAATACATTTAAAAAAATATATAAATCAATGAACTTCAAACGACAATAATATTTCTTAAATTCAATTAAATAAAGTTAATTTTTATTGTAGACTACAATTAATTATTTTTATTAAATAAAAAGGAAAATTTGAACCTTGTCATATAAAGGATATCCCATCAATTAAGTCAATTCTTGATGCATAAAATGATTTTGATTCAAACAATCTAAAAGCGGTCAATTGCTATATTTGTTTCAAAAATTTTATTTTTTATAGTAAATAGAAATAAGAATATATATATATATATATATAGAACGCTACGTAAATGAATAACGTAAAATAAAAACGCAAAAAGATAGCTAAAAAAATTAATGAAGAACGTTGTTTATACGGGGTTTCGTTGTAATTCAAGTACATTGAGAGAAAAAAAGTTTGTTTGAATCAACTAAATATATTTAGTTGACGCGTAATTAGAAAACATTCAATATTTTGTAAAAAAAATGGAAATTTAAATGAAACATTGTAGTCCACTTTTGTCGAGATTTACTGTGAAAATGATTCAAAAATTACAGTTTCAAAATGTATATTAAAAATAAGAACGTACAGTCTATAAAAATTTCACTTTTTACAGTGTTCACATTATAATTTTGCAGACACCAAACTCGAGAAGTCTCTCTTTCTCTGTCTCTCTCACTCTATCTTTTTCTCATACGCCTTTTTAAACTCGAAGTTTGAATCACGAAGGGCGCGAAAAATTGAGGAATAAGCGACCCTATTGCAAGTCGTCCTAATAAAAGGTCGCAGAGTGCGAAAGACATGAATAAACAAAAATAAGAATGTATAGAACGCGACGTAAATGAATGACGTAAAATAAAAACGCAAAAAGATGGCTAAAAAAAATTAATGAAGAACATTGTTTATACAACTTCGTTGTAATTCAAGCATATTTTTGAAAACATTTTTTACTGAATGTTCGAAAGGTATTTATCCACGATGCGATGGAAATATCATATTTGTTCAAACCGAGTCCAGTTTTCGCTTCGTATATTCACTTCGTAGATCGATCTTGTATTTGTAAACAAAAGAGGAAGCTCTGTATTTACGAGTATATACCGCATTGAATCCGCAAGATATTGCATTATGTACGGATGGATATTTGATAGTGTGGATCGTGCGAGCTTGTTGAAAACCAGGAGAATCGTGCTCAAATGAAAAATGAAAAGTAACGAAAAAAAAGTGTACGAGAGAAAAAGTAAACAGGGGTAAATGAAAATTGTAAAATGTAGAATGAATGAATAAATAAATAAAGATTTACATCATATATCGAGGAAAAACCATAGACAAATGCAATTCAAAACATACGGATGGCAAATAAAATATTGCAGAGAAAAAAGTATTGAAATACACGAGATAATTAAAAAAATACAAACTTGGGAGTCTGATTGCTTCATTGGATTTATTTAAGAGTGTTCATCACAACTTTTAATTGGAAGAAAAATTAATATTTTTGAGGAAAAATGTTATAATTTGTCGAAGATATATTCCCAAAGTTAAGATTCCCAAAAATCTTCTTTATAATTAAAGATGTTAAATCTGTATACAGTAAAAAATTAAAAGTTTAGCAATGTTTTTCTCCCATACAAAATCATTGTTTGAGAGTTGTAATTTATGAAGAAAATTAGCTGGAAATTTATAATTGAGAAAAAATATTTAAAATTTGAAGTCATTCAATATTACGTCTACTTTCTGTGTAAGTGAACAAATAACAGATGATAATTTTTTTTTTGAAATCAAGATAAAGCTTTTTTAATGCCATATGAAGATCAGTTATAAATCATACGTAACTTAAGAGCTCGTTACTTAAACTTTTTTTAAAGCAGTCACTTTCAATATATCTTATGAGAAGATACAAAAAATAGTTATTAAAAAAAATTAATATCTTAGTAAGAAGCTTCCTAAAAGTTGTGAATATTTTACACATTATTTTTGAGATGATATTTAAGATATTTCTTGCACGAAATAAATTCTTTACAATAGCCTAATTCTTTTCTAAATGATTAAAAATAACTTTTTTGAACGTTTTGTAAATAAAAGATAGCTATCTTTTATCGATAAACTAGATTATCGATGGTTTAACAGAGAATTTTTATTTTTTAATTACGGTTTTTAGCATAGATAATGGAAGACACATATTTCCTCTGCTTGAATTGAAAAATTTACATTTTCATTATCTTTAAATAATGATTGTAAAGTATAGCATGAATAAATTTTAACGAGAGAAACTTATTTATCGTATAAAAATGTAGTGTCATTGAACATTTGAAAGAATTATTTCGATTTCAAACTCGGAGCCTGTGCGTACAACTTCAAAAATGTAATTTTATAATAATTTTAAAATAAATATACAATCATGTTTAATTTTAGATAATTGAGTGCAATATCTATTATTATCAATTTATAATCATTTTTATGTAATTTAACAATAGTGCTGATATAATTATTTAAGAAAGTTTGTCAAGGGCTCTCGTTTTGTTCTTGCAAAATCCACTCCTACGTGCAAAAAATACCTTAAGGTGGTTGGTCTGCAATGGTCAAATCCAAATTTTTTCCTCTGTTATGATAACATTTTTCTGACTTTTACAGTGATTTGGGAGATAAAGTTTATTAACAAAAGTTATTGCAAATTAATTAAAGAACAACATACTCTGAATTCAAAGTTATCCAAGGTCAGAAATACTCGATATACTTGATGTATAATTAACAAATTTTTTACGATAGATTTTTTTTTAATTAAACAAAGTTTCTTTATAGTAAATAATAAAACTCTCTGCAAAATTTTAGGAGCTTTCACCGTCTGGAATTCGAGATAATTATTGTTGAAAATTGTAGTTTTAGCACGCAATCTTATGGAGAGTGTACAAAACAAATTTGATATTTGTCATTAAATATCTCAATTTCCGTACAGTGAAACGTTCTGAAATTTGGTACACATACAGTGAGGGACATCAATATCGAGACAGTTGATGGTTTTTCTGATATTTTTCGGCCAAATAGTTCGATTTTTATATTTCAAAAAGTACATTCGCATATAAATTTAATTAGCTTTCGAATGAATCCACATTCATTCCGATATGAGATAATAATTATTTCCATAGCACAGATTTTTGCATATCAATGAAAATTGGGACAAAGTGACGTTATCAAATATGGAAACGTATATGATAATGAGACGAATTTTTTAATCATGACCTATCAAAAGGGTATTACAAAACGTTTCCGAGAATCACTGACAGATCTCGATCCGATAAATATCCTTTCAATGGATCATAATTAAAAAATTTGTCATTAAAATATTATCATACATCCCCAATTTAATAACGTCACTTCGTCCCGATTTGCATTGATATGCAAAAATCTTTGCCACGGGAAAAATTATTATCTGGTCAGAATAATTCTGGATTCATTCGAAAGCTAATTAAATTTATTCCAATGTGTGTATACTTTTTTGAAATTAAAAAATTGGATAATTTGACCCAAAAATATCCGAAAAATCATGTGTCCCGATATTAATGCCCTTTTACTGTATATGTACATGACGTTAAAGAAAGTTTATGCAAAATTTTAATTAATTCTATATCGGCGCTTATTTTACAGACCAACCACACCTTAATAAGACATATAAAGTTTGGCATAAGTTTAATTTTCAAAAATTTTGCATCACTTTTCATTTTCAACACAACGTGTATTTTCAATTCGAGAGAACTTTAATGCGTCGAATGCAGGAGGTACTTTGTGGGTAGATAATTGTACGTAAAAGCTTTTGATGGGTTGAACGAACGGAAGAAAGTGTGTGTGGAAAAAAAAAGGAGACAGATTATCAGAGAAAACGCGAGGAAGAACGTGTGAGAGGGAAAATGAGAAAAAAAAGTAATGGGGGGAGGAAAAAAAATGTGCGCGAGTGAAAAACAGTGAAAAAGGGAGAAATCGTGTAAGCAAGAAAAAAAAACGAGGTCGTCTCCGAGGAACTATCGTTCACCCGAGCAAGTTACGATACCAAAGCATCCCCCGAGCGATGACACGCCTCGATCCCACGCAAGGGAGGGAATCGCAGACGAAACCTTCGTGTCATTATTCCGCAAAACTTTTCTTTTTTTTTCTCTCGTGTCCCTCGCACTAGTTTGTCTTCCAGAGCCTGCTAATTGAATATGCACAGCCCCAATACGAATATTTCTTCTCCCTTTTTTTCTCCTCTCTCCCTGATTTTTTTTCTCTGAGTTGTTTTATTGTTAAAATTCGTACGTTCCGCAGAAAATGAAAAATTGCTGACATTGCAGGATGTTTTTTTTTTGTAAATACTTCGATGATGGAAAATGTTTATGTATACATTTTTTTTTGATAAATATACCGGATCAATCTTGTAGTATTTACCTATTATATAAAAATATATACTTGAATAAAAAAACGTCGAAATAAAACTTAGTGTGTATTAGTGATGATTAGAGGTCGACTGTTAAAAGATTCAAATTTTTTTAGCTCGTTATGAAAATTATGTGAAACCTTCGCATAATGTCTGTTTTTAATTTATTTAGTGTTTTATTTAATGAATGTCTTGTGAACAGTTTAAGGATGTATGGGACAGACAATCCTGCAGCAAAAAGTCAACTTTTGATGTTAAATTCGTAAAATCCAGACTCTGGCTTTTGCTAAAAAGTTGCAAATTTTTTGAGTCACAGTTTGACTATCAATTGACAACTTAAGCATATTTTAAAGATTATGTATTTTAAAAATTATGTAAAACTTTTTGAAATTATTATACAAAATGAATATTACTACAGTAATATGAAATAAAATTCACATCAAAAAAATCATATTTTTCAATTATTATTCAGTGTGAATTTTCATGAATTCTCCATAAAAAGCAATGTTAAATCTCAGCAACTTTGGAATTTGATAAACCATAATGTAAAGCAACTTCAAATTTGGCACAAAACATTTTCATATGTGCTGAAGAAAATTAATATCAAAAGTTTATGAAATTCACATATTTTTATAAATATCGTTCATACATCCTTAAAAATTAGCAAGTCTGTTACTTTTATGATACAGTTTTACTATAATATGCATATTTGCTAAAAAAATTGATTTAATTGCTTATATTAGTCAATTAACTTTTTTAAATTAAAATATACCTCCATTACTCATTGTCAGTGAAAATAAAAATATTTTTTTTGTATACTAGTTTTACATTTTTTATCATTTTCATTTAGTTTAAGAAAAACAATTATCTACTTTTAGTAAAAAATATTTAAAAATTTTCAAGATATGATTTTTTTACGTAAATACATTTTTTAACATACATTTTGTAGGATTTTTTTTACTACACCAATAATTACGAAAACACTTATTTTCATAGAAATGAATTCAGCAATCTCGTAAATACTTCAAAAAATTTCTTTAAATGAATCAACGCATAAATGATCGAATGATCACAGTCAGACTGGGTCAAATTGACTCAAAGTTTACTGTTCGAAAAAAATATGTGTACTCGGATGGTTAAAATGATAAAAATTTTTTTATGATTTTGAGCTTGTGCTATAATTACTGTTCAAAAATTTTCTGGATAAGACCAGTATGAAATTGCAACGTTTCTATTAAAAACTTTGATATATGAACGGGGATGCAATTTACGAAAAAAAAAATGGTCGAGAGAAACGCGCACATTCAGGAAGGAGACACCGGGAGAAAAAAAAGGTAATTGCAGTTCATGACAGGAGGGTAGTGTGCAGGGTGCACGGTACTTACGATTCCGAGGGAACTATCGTCTCGATAAAAATCGCGTTATATTTTACGATGCGTTCACCTTCCTTTTTCCCGTTGCCATACCGAGCATAAATATTTCTTTTTTTTTGTTGCTGTCGCTGGTCTCCCGCGTAATTGATTTTCACAGACGTTTAAGATCTGAAAATTACTCTTACCTGTAACACAAAAAACATCGAAATAATCAGCCAAATAGCTCATAGATATTTAACATGATAAAAAAGTTATCAAATGGTTATAATGAAAATTTAAGATATTGAGTAAAAATAGATATCGGATTGATTGTTATGGAGTAATACAACAAAGTTATTTTTCATGGTGTAATTTTTATTTACCGCGACGTTTTTTTTAATCATGAGGTAATAATAAGAATTTTTCATATGTCTATTTTTTTATTTATTTTTTTATTCTTTTCGAGCGAGGAACCGGAAGTTTATGATGAAATTTATAGTAACGTTTTTTATTGATTATAGAATAATTTCTATTTTTTAAATTTTACTTTAGATATGATTGTGATAGATGCGATATAATTTCAGGTAATAAACATTTTTTATGTTTATTTGTTATTTACTTTTTATTCTTTTTTGAATGAGGAACCAAAATATCATAGTGAAATTTATATAAGGTATATAAACGTCCCAGTGGTTGAACAGCTAAGAGTTTTCTTACTTTAGCTTATTTAAAAAATATTGAAACAAAAAAATCTGCTTGAAATTTATATCTAAATCATTGCCTGATATTTCAACGATCCAAAACTGATTTTATTTGCTAATTGTAACAATATTTCAAGTAAATAAATACGTTACGAAAAATGTACCTCATCTTTGCATAAGAAAAATAATCCATACGATTTTATCGAGAAAAAAATAATTCAAATATTAAAAATAACACAGCAAAAATTATTCAACTATTGGGACGTTAACCTTAGTGACGTTTTTCAAAATTTCAAAGTAATTCCCATTTTTTTTTAATTTTACATCACGATATTATCTAAAATAATAAAAATCTTTCATTCGTCCATATTCGATTTATTTTTTTATTATTTTCGAGATTGAGGAACCGAAAGCTGCCTAGCGTAAAAAGCTAATGCGAAATTTGAGATAAATGCGATCTGACGTATTTTCTGAAATCCAATTTCCGTGTTCTCACAGCGACCGGAAAGCGTTTGCATGTATATTGCAGGTACAGATATGAAAAAGCGACGAGGCAACTTTTCTGCCTCGCTCACTGTTCTGCAGTCCATTCCTGAAAGTCTCGGCGAGCCCGAAACGTCTGACCTGGAAAAAAATGTGATTTCGTACGTCATTGCCCGTTAAAAAAATTTAACGACGGCCGCTTTTCCGTCCACCCTCTCGCCTCGTCCTTTTTACCACCTCTCGCCCCCCCCTCCTTCTCACTCGTTTCGAACGAAAAATCCAATATTCATTACCCCAAAACAATTACATCAGTGAGAATTTCTTTTATTTCGTTTCTCTCGTTCGTTTCTATTTTATTTCTCTTTTTTGTTCACTTTGAACTTTTGTCGATTTCGTTTTTATTTAAAAAAAAAAGAATAAAAGTAAAATAAAAACAAATGATCGTACTTTATTTACAAAAGAAGATTTCTCGTGAAATGTGGAATCGATTCATCGACATTTTTTTATCTGAATGGTTTCGAAAAAGAAATTAATTTTTTATTTCCTATCGACTTTCGTTAGAGATTTCCGAACAGGAATTGCATAAAGTTTTATTGATGTGCAGCTGAATCGGTGAATTCTACAACATTTTATTTTTTTTTTAATTCTACGAATTGTTATTTTTCGTATACACTTGTACCGTACGGAACGTAAAATTTTAGAGAAACGTTCTGAAATTATTATCTATAGAAAATGTACATTATTATTTAAATAAATTAAAAAATATATATCTTATTGAAGTTATATATTTCAGGACAAATGTGCAACTTTTATTTTCATAAGAGCAATATAAAATCTCAACAGCTTTGAATTTTAATAACTCGTGAAGCACTCAATAAAAGTGATTTCAATTTGAGCAAAAAACTTATTGTTTAATATACATAATAATCACATACATATGTATTTAAAAAATGTATTTTTAAATCTCTTATAAAAAAATTAATATCATCATCTCGTTCACTAGTTATTAAATAAGTATATATAATAAATATTTATAAATAGTGAAAAAAAGAAACAGATAAAGAACGTCATTATATAATTTTTGTTTAAGATTTCTGAAAAGGTTCAGATTTGATAATAGAGGAATGCACTCGATTTTTTTTTAAGTACCTTGATCGTATGTTTAACGATTGTAAAAAATGTCTATTTTTTTCATATAATTTCGTGCAAAAGAATAAATCAGTCGATGAACAATATGTTATTTATTTTTTAAGAATTGCACTCTAATTAGAATTTTAATATCTATAAAAATAGTAAAAAAATGTTCTTTAATTATCTACACAATTTTGTATAGTAAAAGAGATCACTCGCTAAAAAAAATTTTATTATATAATTTTTTAGATTTTTGAAAAGATTGTAATTTTATAAGCTTAAAGTAATTATACTCGATTAAAAAAAACCTTATTAATCTTTGTATTAACAACTGCTGTAAAACGTTTTTTAAATGCTTGCACAACTTCATGCAAAAGAAAAGATCATTCTATACAAAAAAACGTCATTAATATTTCAAACTTTCCGAAAAGATTTTAATTGTACATTTCTGACGGACTTTCACTCGAGCTTTTTTCTAAAAAGAACCTTGATATGTGTAAAAACTGTAAAACGTTTTTTAATCGTTTGTATAAATTCATATATGCAAAATCAGTATCGATGTATAAAAAACGTCGTGAATATTTCAAAAGTTCTGAAAAGTCTTTAATTTTACATTTCTGACGAAATTTCACTCGAGCTTTTTTCTAAAAAGAACCTTTATATGTATAACAACTGTAAAACGTTTTTTAATCGTTTGTATAAATTCATGCACGCAAAATCAGTCGATGTATAAAAAACGTCGTGAATATTTCAAAAGTTCTGAAAAGTCTTTAATTTAACATTTCTGACGGAATTTCACTCGAGCTTTTTTCTAAAAAGAACCTTGACATGTATAACAATTGTAAAACGTTTTTTAATCGTTTGTACAATTTCGTGCATGCAAAGTCAGTGAACGTATAAAAAATGTCGTGAATATTTCAAAATTTCTGAAAAGACAATTTAATTTTACATTTCTAATGTAATTACAGTCGAGCTTTTTTTTTAAAAAGAACCTGATATACGTAACAATTGTGATACGTTTTTTAATCGTTTGTACAATTTCGTGTATGCAAAATCAGTCGACGTATAAAAAATGTTGTGAATATTTCAAATTTTCTGAAAAGACAATTTAATTTTACATTTCTAACGTAATTTAACTCGAGCTTTTTTTTTTAAAAAGAACCTGATATGTGTAACAATTGTGATACGTTTTTTAATCGTTTGTACAATTTCGTGTATGCAAAATCAGTCGATATTTAAAAAATCGTCATGAATATTTCAAAATTTCTGAAAAGTCTTAAATTTTACATTTTTGACGGAATTTCTGATTCTAAAAAGAATCTTGATATGTGCAATAACAACTGTGTAAAACGTATTTTAATCATTTCTACAATTCCGTGCATGCAAAATCAGTCGACGTATAAAAAACGTCATGAATATTTCAAAATTTCTGAAAAGTCTTAAATTTTACATTTTCGACGGAATTTCTGATTCTAAAAAGAATCTTGATATGTGCAATAATAACTGTGTAAAACGTATTTTAATTATTTCTACAATTCCGTGCATGCAAAATCAGTCGACGTATAAAAAACGTCATAAATATTTCAAAATTTCTAAAAAGATTTACATTATTCTACTCGAATTGCACTCGATTTTTTTTTCTATAAAAAGAACCTTCGTACAGTGTAGCAATTGTAAAACGCATTTGCTAATTGTTTGCCCAATCTCGCGAGTCGGATGCAGCGGAAAGTGTGCGCCTGAGTAAATCGTCGAAAAAAAGGGAAAATTGATCGACGTGTGAAAAGGGAAAACTCGGCACTGCACGAGCGCTATTTTCGACAATGGGCTCATCATCGCGCGCGGGCCTGCTCTGGCCCGCGATTCGCAAAATCGCATGAAAATCATGCCCGGATTGGCGCATCAGAGATGAATCCACGGGGGGCTTTATTAACCGTGAATCAACAAGCTCTCCGGTTTTCTGACGCAGCGGCGCAGTTCTGAAAATGAATGACGCACGAAAGAGTGACAGAGATTGAGCGAAAGAGAAAAAAAAAGTTAGCGGAGAAACGTACGCGGAGAGAATGCGATTGTCGAAACAATTTTTCTCCCCCCTCCTTCCCCCTCCTTTCCCACCAACTCTCCCCCGAATGGAAATTTTCGAGTATTTTCCTCTTTTTCCTTTCTCGGCGTATACTTTTTTTTTCCTTCGAGTCCTGCCCTTCTTTTTTTTTATGCAAAACGAGTTGAACTTTGTCTGACACGACTCTCTCGTTTTTCGACTCGCGCACGTACGAGGACCGTTAATTTTTTATTTCCGAGCTTTCTATTTTCCAGCCACTCTCGCACTTATTATTTTCGCTCCGTTTTTTTTTTCATCCCCCTCCCTCTTGACGAAGTATCTCCGAGCACGCACCGAACACGCAAAATGCTCAATTACTCTTTCGCTTTGTCTACTATTTCGTTATTACTGAAACACTTCCCAGGAAAAAATGCACTCGAGTTGCACAGAGTTGCACCCCCCGTTGTTTCCACGTTTCTTGTTCAAAAGCCGCAACGAGACACGTATTTTTCTTTTTTTTTTTATAGATTCCAATTATCCGGGATACGGTATATGAAAAAAAATTATTCTTGTCTTTGCGTTTTCTTCTTTTCCACTTAATTTTTTTTCGACACATTGTATTTATTAGAGGGTGGGTAAAAAACGCGATTTTCTTTTCTTTCCCGCCATTGAAAATCTTTTTTCTAGACACTTTTAGAGAACTTTCACAAAATATTAGCTCTTTAAATTTTTATTCATTTTTAATTTAATTTTTATTTTTATTTAGTATCTTACGGAAAAATTCGTATCTTCCTGTATATCAAACTTTTAGAGTCATTTAAAAGCCATATTTTCATAGGAAATTGAGCGCTCTACAAAAATGTTCTCTTGTGAATTGTTTGTTAATCTCACCGATTCAAAGATATTTCAGCTCAAAGTTTAATAAATTTTGAATTTTTTTAAAATCATAATATTATAACACACTAAATAATAAGCATAATAAAATTGACAATATATATTATTTGTAGAAAATTAAACGCTCTATACAAAAAAGTTTTTTTGTAAATTTTTCGTTAATCTCATTTCAAAGATATTTGAGGTCAAAGGTGGAAAAATTGAAAAAATAATTATTTTTGCATAATAAATAACTAATAAGCAGAATAAAATGGGCAATACTTTTTTTTGTAGAAAATTGACTGATCTTGAAAAATGGTCTTTTGCATTTAGTCGATTATAGATGAAGTGTTAAGAAGATATTCGTATCTATAAAGTTGAATGTTAAAATATCATAAAATGCATTAAAATCGATTAACATTCAATGCGTTTTCACCTCGCGAGCTTGGCCACGACTTTTACTGTAAACATCGACTCGACGTAAAAAGGCCCATTTTTCCTCCTTGGTACAAAATGTACTATTATTGTTATTGCATACTTATTGTTGAAAAAAAGAATTGATGAAAATACCTTGGAAAAACAAAAAAATTTTATTACTGTTACAACAAAAGTTTTACAATGAATCTTGTCAAGTATATATATATGCTATCCCAAAATACTTGTCATAATTTTTTATCTGAAAACTATACTCAATTTGCAAATGTACTTTGCTCGTTTATTACAGTATATACGTATACAGTTTTTCAGGTTATTTTTATACTTATTGGCAGTCAATCTATAGAATGTGTTTTAATTTAATAGGGAAATGAATCGAGTTTTCAATTCAGAGATATGGCTGGTGGGAATAAAAGAATTATTGGTGTATGTGTATGAAAAAAATTCTCGAAGCTACCCTGGGTCGAATATACTCCGATATACCGAGCGATAAATGAATTCCGGAAGTGACACGTTCGGAGAGAACAAAGAACGGGGGTGAGCGGGAAGGAAGAGGATTTTCCAGAATAGAGGAAAGGGGCCTCGCGCGATCTCTCGATAATACGAAAATAAAAGACGAACTCCCGTCCTCTCTGAATTTCGCTCTAGCTCGTGTGTGTAATATCAGATCAAAAGTCGAGTGACTTTCCTCCTGCAATCAAACTTTTCAATGAAAATGCTGCTTCTCCCGGATACGTTTTATTCTCACAAATGCCGGAAAATCTATTGAGAGCTGAAAGATTTTTTTTATTTTTAAGGTGTTTCGAGACAAAAGCGAAAAATAAAAGAGATTTACCCGTAAAACGACTAGGAAATCGAAAAACGATAAAAAATTCTATTAAAATTGGTAATAATTTTCTGTGTTGATCAATAAATCAAAGTTTTGATTTGTCAAAATTGTTCGTCTATACATAGTTGGTGAGTAATCGAAAAACAAAGATTTATTTTTGCACTTGCATAGTAGAGTTGATATTAAAGATATGTATAGATAAAAATATGATTTTGTTAACGATTCACACATAATATTTAAAAAATATATAATTTGGAAATGTTATTTGCATTGAAAAAGAATTTTACAAAATTTCGCTGAAATTTGATTACTATATTATATTTTAGCCACGACGAAATTCTGTGAGGTACTTTAATCAGTTATTGATTCGAGTCAAGTAAGTTATTTGATTAAAAATATACCAGAATTTTATTTTATTAGTATGATAAATTATATTATTGACTTTATTTTTAATATCTTCCCATATCAGCACGTATTTAAAATTTATTTTCCATAATAAATATCTCAATAACGAGCTTCCTAATTTAAGTGAAATTTTGCCCTGCCCTTCTTATGTCATTAAAGAAGCTTTATCTAATTTTTCAAAAAATTTAATCATTTTTTTGTGCAATGACATACAGACACTAGACCTGTCATTGGGTGATCTTGAATTTCAAATATGTTTTTCTTCACTTGATTTGCAGCAACTTTTCTTAATAAATTTTTACTCTCGAACAACTTCGTATGGGAGAAAAACATTGTCAGACTTTTGATTTTTCGTTCCACCGACTCAAAATTCTTAAAAAATAAAATATTGAGAAAATAAAGATGCAAAGTTAGATCGTCAACGATTCGAGAGTACCTTCTGAGAAAACATTTATGGCGATTTTCGCTCAGAATGTATTTTGTAATAATAAGCTCGTAAATTATACTCTGCAGTCCAAATTATTCATTATTAATGTTTTTTATTGGCTAATTCGATTAAACTTTAGTTTTTAGATGGCGTCAATTGGGTAAGTCAATCTTTGTCAATTTTTGACAAATGAAGTTCCAAATAACACAATGTCCATAACATTGCGTATATAACCTACAAAAAAGCTTTACTTTGAGAAACTTTTATTAAAAAATGATACAGCCAATTTATTTTCTATCAAATATTAAAAATAGATTTATCGAGTAGATAAATTCGTCTATAGAATTTCTATTGAATATCGTTAAATTTGACTTAACGATCGACTTATCATAAAATGAATTTAATAAGATAAAATGGAAATTATGATCAGTATTTTTTTATCATAAATTTTTAATTTTTTTTATTACAAATAGTTCTTCGAAACAAGATTTTAAATAGTCATGGAAAAAATATATAATCCATAATTTTTCCAATAGAAATCAGAGCTTGTCAAAGTGCGAACGAAAAAAGAATTTTTCCATTTCCAGTTTGATCTGATTAGCGAAAATGAATTCGCCATCATCGTGAATGTTTCTCGTTCGAAGGATGCAGTTTTTTTTTCGCGTATCCTCAAATCGAAAAGCACTCGAGTATTAGTACATGAGAGCTTGTTGGAAAAATAAAATTGGAGCGTTATAGAATGGAGAGAAGGAAAAATAGGAATTTTCAATTTTCGCGAAATTCAAGGCAAACTCTCTTCTCTATATCTTATTTTCTTTTGTATGCCCTTTTTTTATCTCGTACGCCTTTTTCCAACGCGCTATATCTCGTTCGATATGTAACTCTGTAAGTGAAAATGGAATGTATGCATGTACTAGGGTGGAAATGAGAAGCGAGAATTTCGAGAATTTCACCTTTTAGGGGGACTCTTTCTCTCAGACTTTTTCCCATCTCAAAAGGTGTCATGCATAACCCGAAGACTTTGCGGTGAGGAATCCGAGAGATCTTTTGGTGAAAACGGTCTCGTTCGCATTCCCGAAGCATAAATATCCAAGAGCACAAGCGAATCGGCCGAAAATTTAGCATAAATCCTTATGTATCGGTAGAAAGTGCCGAAAGGGATTAAAATAAATAGAAGGGAGAGCAGAATAATAAATGCGAGAAAAACTGTCTATATTGCTATTTTATTTCTCTAAAATCACTGAATACGAAAATCACACATCTTCTGTACATATTTTTTAATAGATACACTGAAAAAAAATTTTATTTGAATTTTATTGATTTAACAAATTTTCAGTTGATCCAACTAAAATTTTGTTGAATCAACAAAATTTCAGTTGATCCAGCCAAACTTTTTTCTCAGCGTATAACATTTATGTAGAAAAATTAGTATATTCCTTATGTATTGGTAGAAAGTGCAGAAAGAGATGAAAATAAGTATAAGAAACAGATAAGAATAATAAAAGTAAGAAAAACTAGATGTATTATTTTGATGTTTTGAATCTAAAATCACTATATAAATATGAAAGTTACATATCTTCTGTAATTTTTTAGTCTGTTTCTTTTGTAATTTTTTAACTATAAATATTTATGTAAAAAAATTTAGCATAAATCATTATATATCGATAGAAAGTGCTGAAAGGGATAAAAATAAATAGAAGGGACAGCAGGATAATAAAAGAGATAAAAACTGTCTATATATTGCTATATATTACTCATCTTTTGTGTTATCTTTTACTAATTCATTGTCGTTAATGAAGCATGAACTTTTACAACTTTCAGTTATCCAAAACCTATTAAAAATCTAAAGAAAAAATATTATTGCATCTGATACTAAATTATTTTTCAACTAAATTTCAAAACATTCTTTACTTTTTTTTTGAGTTCCCTATATGTTGGTTTTCAGTTACGATTAAGCCAAAGTCAAATCTTGATTTTTCATTCAAAACACAAAAAAAACGTTACCATTTACAATATTAAGTACAAATAATAATAAAAAAAAGATATTTTCAATAAATATTAACTATATAAGAATAAAACAAGTCAATATAAAACGATCAACAAAATACGAAGGGCAATAAAAAATTTGGGCAAAAAATATTATTAAAAAATACATAAACTTTCTATACATACATATATATATATATATAAAGTAACTGCAGAGGGAGGGAGAGAGAGAGAGAAGCGAGAGTCGAGGACAATTTATTATGCGAGCCAGAGGCTGACGGAGAATAAATTCTCTCGTGGGCCATGAGACAGAGGAGAGTCCGCGATAAAGAAGGAAAATGCACTTCTTCGATTCCGGGGATGCAACTCGGAAGGAAAAAAAGGAGGGAAAAAAAGGATGGAGACGCGTATTCGGTGATAGGCTGAGGTTTCAGTGGAAAATATTCGAGTGTCTCAGACAGAGGAGTGGGGGGGGAGAGGCAGAACGCGGAGTCTTCGTAGATTTTTCTCAAAAGCGTCTTACCTCGGGAAAATATACTCGAGGGGGTGTATAAAGCTGAAAGAGAGAAGAAACGAGGAAAGATACTTAAGAGCGCGTTTTCGTACATATAGGTATATATAAAACGCGACAGTCGCCGAAACGAAAGTCGTGCTCTCTTTGATGGGCAAAGAAAGCGAGAAAAGATTTTTCTACTCTCCATTTTATTTTTCCTCTCTCTCTCTCTCTCTCTCTCTCTCTCTCTCTCTCTTGAAAATTCGAGACTTATTTCTCGCTTTTTTTTTCTCTCTCAGTTAACTCGCTCGAATCTCTCGACCTCTCTATACCCTCGTCCACTTCTCGCTCGTTAATTGCTTCGATTTTGCGGAACAAACACAACGATTATCTCGAAAATCATCTCCTCATGGAGCTCCCCCTCATTTTTCGTCGAGATCGTCAATTGAGATACTCGCGTCTCGATTCGATCTTCAACGCTTCCGGATCGTCGCTGATTCTATCGCGAGCTTTCAAAGCTTTAAGGAAGATGCTAAAGAGACGTTATTCCTTCGAGAAAGATGCAAATCTAGCTCTGTCTCAAGATGGGACCAAAACGTCTCGCCCTTCGTTCCCAAAGTGTGTCTGCCATTAAATATATATTCTTATATTTCAAAGGTGCACGTTCAACATTACTGAATAATTTTTATCGTCAAATCATGATAACTTTTGTTGGGTAAAATATATTCAGATAGTTCTATTATTACAGTCAAATAAAACATTTTTATCTTACTTTTTTTCAGTACTATGCTGTTTTTTCATCCTAATATGTTTATTATGAAGCCACAACCGAGAAAGTCCTAAATCAACGATAAATTGCGTAGAGCTATTTTAAAGAAATTACGCACTTTATCGAAATAAGGTAAACGTCCTAATAGTTGGATAGTTGAGGGTTTTCATATTTTATCTTTGTTTGAAAAATATTCAAATAAAAAAATCTGCTTCAAATTCACATATAAACTATTGTATTGATATTTTAGTGATCCAAAATTCATTTTAGGTGTCAATTTTAGATAATAGTTTTAGTCAATAAATACTTGAACGTTTGAATATGTAGGATGTTTCAATAGTTGGATAGAAAATCGACCCTCTGTCTCTAATGTTGAACAAGTTTGTTCCAATAAAATAATGTTATGAAAAATAAACTTCCCCGTATATACATGAAAAATAACCTATCCCTGGAAAAAAATTTTGATGTTGACAGTTGGGCCAATACTTGGTCAATGCTTGGCCAATATTGGCCAATATTGGCCAATATTGGCAAAGCATTGGCCCGATTGTCAAATGTCAAAAATTTTTTCCAGGGATATGATTTTATTGAGAAAAAAATAATTGAAATATAAAAAATAATATAGCAAAAATTATTCAACTATCGGGACATGTACATCTATTGGAACGTTTACCTTATTTATAAAAATAATACGGAAATCTATCAATTTTTAGAAAAAAATTTTATTAACTTTCAAGAAATTTTCATATTGAGTTTCAATGTAAAATTCTACTTACATTGAACAAAAATTATGATAACGAAAATATAAGTATTACCGATTAGTAAAAAAGTAAATAAATAAAGATGATAAATTGTAATGATTTTTTTATATCACAAAAATTTGAGTTGTATTCACCAAAAAAAAATTATTCATAATTTTCATGTATTTACATTATTATCAAGGGTATAATAATGCATTATTTCACGATGTAACGAAGCTCGATATCAGGTAATAAATTTGTGTGGTTTTGGTATATGAGTTGGGGAAGGCGAAAAAGCAAAGAAATGAAAAGTGAGAAAAATTGTTCGCACGAGATTGCGTGCCAGCAAGACGACTTTTGCATGTTTCCTGAGATCAGAATACAAATATCAAGAAGTCATGAATCCATATGCATCCTCCAGTTATCCGAATAACTTTGACAAGGCAAGAAAGTGTGTGCAATTAATTACACGAAAAAAAATTAACTCAAAATTATGCATGTAAAAAATTCGTTTTGCGATATTTTTATTTTTACAGTTCTTTATCCAACCATCAGGAAAGATATGCTGACACATGAGGCTTAGATAAAATCTCAGATAAAATATTTTATCGCATTTAGGACATTATAAAGACGATAAAAAATTATCTTAATGTCCTCATATACATATTAATGAAAATTTCATTTTGATGAGGATTTCATTATGCCATTTATAAAAGTTTATTTAAATTATTTAAATTAATTAAAAAATTCTCAAAGTCCAGCATCTCAGTAGGATATACTGCGTACACGTGAATTCTCATGGATAAAGATCTTATCAAGGTCAATTATTATTTCAAGTAACATGATGACATATAATAAATGAAATGAATAAATCTTCAAATCGTACTTTATTAAATAAATTTAAGGCTTTTTATATATAATATATCCTCTATAAAAAATGACAAAAACTCTATTATTTACAGAGATCGAGTAAAAAATAATCCAATTTTTCAATATTCTGTCCTTAACTTATAATGAACACTAATAATTTGTTCATCCCACGAATTTAAAACAAAAGTAATACATTTTTATAAAATAATTGGCGTAAATATAATTTTAACTTAATCAATCATAGGATTCACAAAAAATTAATCAAACTATCTTAGATGGCTATAATTGTACTGATTATATTATTTTAAAAAAACTGAGCTTATTACTTTATTTGTTGAATACAATCAATGAAAAAATGTTTAATACTATATTAAAATGTCAATATTATATATTTTGGCCACCATATGAAACCAAATTATTCAAGTTTGAGAAAAAATTTCTCAGTGTACAATTCCACTATATTTTCATCTAAACCAAAGTACTCCAATTTCCAAGATATTTTTTGAAAAATCACGAAAACGAAAGGATGTGATATTGCAGCAAAAATTTCTTCATTTTCCCTACAAAATAGTCTTGTATAAATGTTTCGTTCGTTTTGGTTCTTATTCCGTCCTACTTTGCATTTTGACTCTCCTGGCATGTATACCGGGACACGGGAAAGCTTGGCTCTGTAGTAAACGTGTAAGTAGAACAACATAGTTGGCTTACCGCGAGGTACTCGTGTAATCCTGGGAGAAAGCTGAATATACGTAAAACAGAGACAATAAAGGGCTTGTGTGTGTGTATAGGTATGGGTATATGATAGAAATAGAGAGAGAGAGAGAGAGAGAGAGAGAAAGCCCTAATCCTTCTCTAATCCGAGTTCGCGTAATTTCATAAACGCACAGGGAAAAGCGTGAACATTGAAACAGGAAGCTGAGATGAAAACTGCACGAGGGAAAAAGAGAATTAAGGAGCGAGGACAGAGAAGGACAGACAGTGAGAAGAGGCTAATCGGATTTTATCTACATCCTAAAAGACAATACAGGGATTAATGGTAAAACGTGTATTTAACAAGTTCTAATTTGTGATGTGAGAACACGATTTAATCTCGAATCCATTTACGCCACAGTGTTTTTGCATCGCTGTTTCATTCTTATCTCAAAGATTGCTCCTCTCGTCCTTCCCTTATCTCTTTGTCAATCTTACCGAATAAATAATCTGTGAGCTCTTTTAACGTCGATTATAATTATACAAAATATTCATCATAAATGTTTACTCGATGAGACTAAAAATAGCTTTGATATACTTTCGAAAAATCCAATCTCATTTATCTCGACTTCTAGATGGTAAAGCTTTTTGAGATTTTGCAATAACTCTTTGCATTGCATCAAAAAAGCTTACTTCAGTTAAAAAAAATATCCTTAAACATTTTTTAAAATATTTTTTGTACACACTTATCAAGTACACATGACATTGAATGACACGTGGCATTCTTGCATCAATTTGGAATAACTTTTATCAACAAACTTAAAGTTCGAAAATCATGTCGAATGAAAAAAAACTGATTAAAAAATTGGATTATTAAAGATATAAACTATATATATTGAAAAATGTAAAAAAATCGATTTTTAGAATTTTTCGCATTATAGGTGTGCCTCTTCAAATAACATTTTTAACTTTCGTTTTATTTATTGAGAAAAATAATCCCTTTAAGGTAGTTCTAATAGTACAGTCAAATGAAAAGGTTTTATCTCAATTTATCTCTATACCATGTGGTTTTTGAGCTTAAGTTTATTGTAAACAGTTGTTGCAAATTATTTCAGGAACAACATACTAAAAATTCAACGTCATCCAAGGTGACCTGTACTTTCTATGTACTTATAAAAATCATGAAATAAAAATCTTATGATTGTTTTTTAAGGTAGTTCTATAGGTACAGTCAAATCAAAAGTTTTTATCTAAATTTATCTCCATACCATGTGGTTTTAGAGCTTAAGTTTATTAAAAAAAGTTGATGAAAATTTTTTGAAGAACGACATACTCAAAATTCAAAGCCACCCAAAGTGACTTGTACGTGCTACGTATTTATAAAAATTAAAAAATCATAATCTTAGGATTTTTTTAAAATTACTTCTTTTAAGTACAATAAAGAGCTATACTAAATTTTAAGAAGGTTCACAATTTAGATTTCAAGGTAATTAGGATTAAAAATCTCAATATTAAACACGGGCTCTTATATGGAAGAGTATACCGAAAATTGGAATTTTTAACAATAAATATCTCGATTTCTACGTGGTGAATCCTTTTAAAATTTGATACACATATTTAAGTCGTATCAAAGAAGATTTATGCAAATTTTCAATAAATTCCTTTAAAAAAAAGCCATAAAACCATAGAACTACTATAATCTCCGAGTATTAAGTGTACTCCACTCAATTGAATAATAATGCGAATATTAACAATTTTTATTTCAAAAAAGTTTGAGTCGAGTGTATGCGTCGTTTTTTTTACGGTATATAAGAATAAAGTCCGTTTGAGTAATGCGGTTAGAGAGAGGAAAAAGGGTTTTATAGAAAATTGAATATGACTACAATGCATCGAGAGATATGGAGAGCCTATAGCGATAGAAAGAGACAGAGAAGAGGTAGGAGAAAGTAAAAGAGAAAGAGAGAGAGAGAGAGAGAGAGAGATGGAAGAGGGTCTCAGGTGTAAACGGTGGACTCGACCGATGAATTCTTTTTCCGGAGAAAATTGCTTCCACGATCGTAGCTTGGCAGGAGCTTCACTCGCGACAGAAATATTTTCTGGGCAGGGTCGCGATGCCGTTGCGCAGAAAAAAAAGGGAAACGGAAAGAAGAAAAAGAAGAGCAGAACAAGAGAGAAAGAAATAACCTCTGCAAAGCTCGCGATTTTCCTGGACTTTTCTCGCGGCTTTTCCACCGTTCCCATGAGAATGCAATGGTAAAAGGGTACAGACATTTCTGATGAAGAGTATTTGTTCTAAAACTACCTAATATAACATATATAATAAAATAGTTACATTAATAAACATATCATTATAGTTGGCGTACACACGAAAAAAATTTTTATGCAAATACGTAATTACTGTTTTTTTTTCGCATTGTTGACAATTGTTTAGAAAGTTTGAGAATTTATTCACATAAAAAATTCGACTGAAATATGCTGATTTTAGAAATGTGTAGATGAGCCATAAATTAATTAATTCTATTAAAATTCCAATTATTAAAAAAAAAGATTACAAAGTTTCACAAAATGAAGATATTTTACATCCAAGTTTTTGGTTTATAAATATTGTTCGTTGCTTGTAATTTCATTAACCTTTTAAACTTACAAATGGAGTATTTTACGAAAAAAAATTATAATCAGCATATTAAGAAAATGTTTTTTTTTGACTGAATATCACTTAAACACTTTTTTCTGGATCACGTTTTGACACGTTCTATCTCTACACTTGTCTACTAAATTATTTATATCAATTCAATCGAAACTGAAACAAATGAATGAATTAAAAATATGTAGATTGATCAGGCTAAGATATGGGGATGGTTGATTAATTAAGGTGGTCTTGAGCTAGAGTAGGTCATCTCATCATAAAGGTCTTACACCTGTTAATGCTGTGGTATTTACACAGGTAAGAACTGATGTAGCAATTTTGTACACGAAGGTATTTAGGATAGAAACAATTTTTTCTATGGCAATGAAAATTCTATGAATTTTTCTATGGCACATTACATAAATTTTTATATTTGTGTTATGATACTCTGCTGCTATAAAAGCGAAAGATTTACTATAATATCAAGGTGGTTGGCTTGTGACAGTCAAATCTAAAAGTTTCTTCTGTTTTTGTGACACTTTTCTGATTTATTTCAAAGCATTTCCATATTTAAGTTTATTAAAAAAATTTGTTGCATTTTTAAGGTTAGAAATACGATAGGTATTTAATTATCAAATTTTTTACGATATATTTTTTTAAAAATTTAAACAAAGTTTCTTCAATGTTATATAAAACTCTGCAAAATTTTTAGAGACTTCACCGTCTGGAAATCAGGACATTTATTGTTGAAAATTGCATTTTTAAAACACTCTTTTATGGAAAGTGTACAGAAATATGTGATATTTATCACTATTAGTATTGTCGACTTCTACATGGTGAAATCTTTTAATATTTGGTACACACGTGTATATGACATCAAAGAAAGTTTATGCACATTTTTATAAAAAATCTATCGACTCTCATGTTACAGACAAACCACACCTTAATCAAGTATTGGTGTTAATATATTTATCGTATTTTCAGCTCTTTCAGCAACTACAATAGTAATAAATTACTTTTTACTACTTTAATTATTTAATTACCTTACTTTTCTACTTTGAATAGTAATAGTATGTAGAAGTTACATATATTACATAGAATTCTATGTAATGTATGTAATGTAATTACATTAAATAGAATTTTGTATAAATGAACAATAAGGTAAAATAAAGAAGATAAGAATTCAATAAACAATTATTTTTCAAGAGCATAGACTAATTTTGAAAAAGTAAATTTTTTTTTTACAATATCGTTTCGTTCAAAATTATTTCTTGGATGTTAATCTCGTATAAGATAATATATTTTAGCTCATTTTTTTTCTATTTTTTCTTTTTTCCCTGGCCTTTTTGTTCCGGTTATTCGTATCACGCATATTTTCCATAGCCGAATAGATTTTGATCGATGCGTACGGGACGAGGTTTTCCAACTTCTTTTCTCTCTCTCTTCCTTTCTTCCTCTTTGGAGCTTCTCCACTTTTTTTTTCTCTTATTCGTCGGACGAGAATTTGGCCTCGTAGAATATTACGAGGTCGGCCGTGCACACGTTTTTCTAATATTATCGCAATCCATCAACCGCATCCACAACAGTCGCGAGTTTTCGAAAAAAAACCAGAAAGAATACCGAGAGAAATACCGGGAAAGAATATCCCAAAAAATGGATAACATATAATGTATCGAATGTTTATCGCAGTAAATTATTTCTTGAAACTACCAAATGTTGACTTTTACGTAAAATTCCACACTTATGAAATTTGGTATAAAACATAAAATTTTATATGTTTGAGACATATTAAAAAAGACATGAGGCCTCTATAATTGATTAACCCGGATATGGAGCGACAATAATAACAATAATAGCCGTGGTATTCTCGGAAATTAAGATTTTTTTCCTTGTTATGCTCGACGAATTTTCTCTCTTTTTTTTAAATGTTTACGATCCTGAACTATTCAGGTATATTTGTTCAAGTATATTTGATATAAGTAATAGAAAATATTGTGGTGCAAGTTTTTTTCACATGAGCTGAGAAAATATAGCGTATTCGAGGACCTCGAGCTTAATTTTTCGAGAATCGAAAATAGGAAAATCTCAACATTTCAAGTGGCGATATTTATTCGTGTCTTCGACGATATCGTGACTTCATAATGGGTAATTCCTGAAAATTTTTGCAAGACGTCATTATTTCCATAGCAGCGCACGTTGAATTTTTATTTTAATGAGTACAGATTATACAAAAGTTAATGCGTTCCGCATAATTTATTCCGATGAATTGATTAGAGATTTATTCATGTTTTTTTTAAATATAGGATATCGTTTCGAAATACTTTTAAAAAATGGAGCGAATGAAATTGTTGTTGTGCAAACAATCTCAATCCCGCTATTTTATTCTAAATAGTATTATTATTTCCATATATCATATTAAACGTATGCAGGCTTTCAAGACTATTAAATTCAAACAAACTATTTTTAAATAGCGGTTTTGCATTGAATAATTCAATTTGTTATCATAAATTATTAGTTCTATATATTTTCAATAACCGATATCGATTCGATGGTCTGTTTTTAACTTGATTTTAAAAAAATTCAAGATTCGCTTCGTCTTTATGAATCACCCTCAATAAAGCTGATTTCGTTAATTTCTATGGGTCTACAAGACCCAGTGTACTAAAAAAAAAAATTCGCAAATTTTTTTTATTTTTTTTTCAATTTTAAGAGTTTATTCAATCGGAAATTTTTCGTAGATAACGAAAATGCTGCTTAAGGTAGTTCCCCGGTGACAGTAAAATCAAAAATTTTTATCTAAATTAATCTCCATACCATGTGGTTTTAGAGCTTAAGTTTATTAAAAAAAAGTTGATGAAAATTGTTTGAAGAACAACATATTTAAAATTCAAGGTCATCCAAGGTTACATGTACTTGTTGCGTACGTATGAAAATTAAACAAATCATAATATTAGGATTTTTAAAAATAAAAACTAAAGGATGCTTCTTTGAAGTACAATAAAAAGCTGTGTTAAATTTCAAGAAGGTTCACCGTCTAGATTGCAAGATATTTAGGATTGAAGATTGCAATATTTAACACGTGCTCTTATGGGAGACTGCAGAAAATTGTCATTTTTGACAATAAATATCTCAAGTTTGGGGTGGTCAAATTTATTCAAATTGCACAGATGTTTGGATAATGTATTAAATAACATATGTATGTCAAATTTCAACCATTTCTTAATTTAACTCGTTTGTGGACGTACTACCTTAATTAATGGGAGTGCAATCAAAGAATTCGTATTGACTAAGCCAAAAAATTATTTTTTACAGTCATCGATATGTATAATAAACATCTTTTTGTAATCTCGATTTATTTTGTATAGCACCTCTGAAAAACCAAAATCTGCAAAAAGTTAATTTTTTCGGCCTCTGGAGTGGCCTACTCCCTCGATCAAAGGTCGTGCAGACGTGATTCTGCAGTATTTAAAATTTTTCCATGTCGGAAAAATAACACGAAAATATACTTTTTGACTTTCAGCACTTCATCCTGAGTATACATTTCTTGAGATGGTGAGCACGTTCATTTCTGGAACACCTTATATAAAATAAGTGTACAAAGTGGTCAGTAGTGGAGACTCGTATATGAGAGTCGTGCACGGAACGAAGCACTGATCCTTCGTCTGGAAAGGCTTTTAGCTTAATCACGTTAGACCAAGTATGGTTTGAAGTTCAACGTTGCAGAGAACGAACGCTCCTTTCTCTTTCTCCTTTTTATTTCTTTCTCTCTCTCTCTCTCTCTCTCTCTCTCGTTTTATACCGCGCAAAGACCGAGGACAAGGACGACGCCAAAGTCTATATACCAATTCGTATACGCATATATACATATAGATTTTGCTCGAGTGGCAGTTCCCTTAAAGCCGAAAGGTGGAAATTACGAAGGACTCGAATATCGGTATACAAGAGCTTATATCTTTCCATCTCCCTCATTCGCTCGTCTTCTTGGCTGATGAAAAGAAAAGTGTGCGAGAAAACGAAGAAACCGGAATCTAGACTTTTGCCTCGACGTTGATGCGAATGAGAAACGCGAAGAGAGAAAGGGACGGAATAACGTTGAAAGCTTCCACAAGAAAGTTCTCCCAACTCTTGTTCTCCTCCCCTCTCGCCCCTTTCTCTCTCCCCCCCTCTCTCTCTCTGGTTCTTTCATTTCTTTTTGTTTTCAAACCACCTTTTGCTCTCTCTCTCTCTCTCTCTTTTCTCTCTGTGCCACCCCCTCTCTCTCTCTCTTTCGTCACTTTTCTCCGACTAATTGCGGCTCGAAAAAGTTTTCCCGTCTTGCGGGCATTAACGCCCTCTCCCGATGTATATTCGCGCTTCTTGTTCGCTGCTCCACGCACCTCTGCCATTTTTTTTCTCCTATTCTTTTGTGATCCACAGGTGAATCTGGATTCACTGGATTTCTTCAGGACTCTCATTCTTCGCGTCTCGAACACTTTTTCGCAAACACGAATTATATCGACTGCACGCGCGATTGCACTTGTGCATACGTCACACATATTTTGTTGACATCGATCATTCGAGGAATGAAAATTTTTTTGCTTAAGGTATTTTTTTGCTTAAGGCAGTACAACTAAGATAGTCTATTCAAAAGTTTGTCTTTATGTGTTAACTTGATGTTAAATCATCAGTTGAAATTTCTTGAGACAGAATTTATTGAAAAATTGCACAGATCTTCGTTAGCATTGTGTTAACGTGTTTGCAAAATTTAAAAAGGCTTCACCATGTAGTTATTTAGATATTAATTTTTAAAAATTGCTACATTTAACATGGGCTCTTATGGGAGATTTGAAAAAGCAACGACTTTCAATGTATAATATCTTGATTTCTAGATGGTGAAGCTTTGTCAAATTTGACACATTTTTTTATATGACATTAAAGAAGATATGTGCAAATTTTTAAGAAAATCTGTCTTAACACGGTTTTGCGGTTGTACTACCTTAATGTAGTTCTGTGGTTCTATGGTTAAAATGGTTTTCTATAAAATTTCTTAAAACTTGAAACATATGTTCTTTAAAGTATAGTTCTATCAAAAAATCATTTTCTTAGGATTTTGTTAAAAATTAGCAAAAACCTTCTCTGATACAATATGCAATTGTATATTAAATTTTAAGAGGTTTCACTTCGTAGAACTCGAGATATTTATTGTCAAAAATCACTATTTTCTAAGAGCACGTGTTAAATATTGCGATCTTCAACTCTAAATATCTCGACTTCTGAGTAGTGGAACTTGTTGAAATTTTTCACAGCTCTTTATTGTACTTCAAAGAAGCTTCCTTTAATTTAAAAAGAAAATCCTAAGATTACGATTTTTAAAATTTTCATACATACGTAACAAGTACAGGTGACCTTGGATGACCTTGAATTTTGAGTATGTTGTTTTTGAAACAATT
>JAPYYW010001524.1:0-30070 GCA_030522545.1 Cremastinae sp. A BG-2022a
GTAATCGAGATATTAATTGTTGAAAGTCGTCATATTTTTCAATCTCTCATAAGAGCCTATGTTAAAAGTGACAATTTTTTGAAATAAATATCTCGATAATCACATGGTGAAGCCTCTTTAAATTTAGCACACATGTTAATATGACCTTAAATATCTCGACTTCTACACGGTGAAACTTCATAAAATTTGCTGCACATATGTATATAACCTTAAAGAACGTTTATGCAAAATTTTAACGAAACCTGTCAACTCTTATTTTACCGACCAACCACCTTAAACGAGTCAACGAAAGAATTCGGGGAATCCCGAAATAGAAAAGCTTGATAATTGAAAGAATTTCGAATAAAAGCCTTTCGACAGAAGCCACAAAATAAGGTAAGCCGGAAAGTACTGTATAGAACAAACGTGGTCGTTTTCGAATAAAAATCGACCAAAATAAAAACGAAAGAAAAAAAAGAAAAAAAAACAGCGAATAAGCGCGGGAATAAGGGAATGAAAACGAATAGCCATTTGATGGAGAGATGTTCCTCTGAAATAATACGAGAAGGGCCGCATAGCGCGAGAATGGGCGGGAGTCGAGCGAAAAATATAGCGTATACGTGAAAACGCGAGGGAGTGACAAACACGCCGGCGATTCTCGTTCTATATTATATTTTTCGTCGCGGCACAGCATATCGGGGGGGCGGGGGGCGACGTTGAAAAGGCTCGGGAGAAAAGCGCACGCCGAGAGTGTCAGGGTGCGTTTTAAATTAGTAGTGGGGAGAAAAGGGCGTAAGCGCGCGTGCACAAACGTGAATTCGGTGAAAAAAAGAAAAGAAAAAAAATAAAAAAAACGCTTCGGGTATATATGCGGCTCCCGAAACGAATGAATTGCGAGAAGAGGCTCCGAGAGGGGAGGAACGCTTGCTTGGCGGGTTGTCCGTGTCCTGGCCAGGCGCGCGTATGCCCCGGACGGATGATTTATGTGGATCATTAAGCGGGAGCCGCTTCCTCATCCGGTTTCCTCCACCCCCAACTCTCTCACTCGCCATTCACCTTCCCTTTCCTCTTTTCACACGTACACGCTCCCGAACCCCCTTCCCCCCCTCCCCTCCCTCCCCATGCACAAATAACGTACGCACAAAAGCTCTCGAACGTCCCCGTTAAATTTTCTATTGAAATATATATATATATATATATATATATATATATATATAAATGTGTATATACAGGGTGTGATGACGGCTCCATGACGTTTCATCACGCTACAAAAAATCTTCGACGATGTATCACAGATGAAATATTCTAGGCCGAACAAAACACACACTCCGGACAGACATCGATAAAATGCCCGGAAAATATTATACGTATCAGCGGCTGATATGCGTGTTCGGTGTTTATGCTTTCGTATACAGACTTCCGGAAAACGAAAATCTATCGATGGCAAACAGATTTTATTCCCCTTTATTGTATAGATTGTATATAAAATTTACTGGTGTTAAACTGCTTCGAATATATTTGTATTCACGTCACACGCGAGTCTGCGTTCAATTTAAAGAGGATGTATTTTGTTGAAAATGGAGATTTTTCGAATTATTCATTTTTTTGGTATACCTCTTTAAGGTGATCCGGTGATGAGCTAGTTCAAACTTTTAGGTTGAGCATGCAATGTTGAGGCAAAATTATTGATCGAAATTTTGTCCAAGATATTTGATTCAAAATTTGTATTCACGTTCTTTGGTGTAATATGGGAAGGTATGCCAAATTTAAAGATATTTCACTATCTAGAAATCGAAATATTTATCGTCAAAAATCACGACTTTTAACATATAAGGCTTTTATGAGAAATAGCGAAAATTTCTCATTTTTAAGAATTAATATCTCAATTTCTAGCAAGCGAATGATATTAAAATTTGGACACAAGACACGTAATATATTAATCTCAACATACACCAAATTTCAAGAAATCATCGGACCACCTTAAGGTGATGTGAAACACACCCAATTTCGAGTGATTTTTCGGACAAATCCTATACGCTCATATTTTTCATGCAAATTAAGTGAAATTTGAATATGTTATGGAGAGTACGCTGAACTAGTGGATGATATTTTTGAAATTGAAAACAACGAACATTTCTTTTTTACTTTGGGTACTTGTTAGCTAAATATAAAATCATTACTTGAAATTTTTTGAGATAGAATTTTTTAAAAAATTATACTGATTTTCTCTTTGACATCATTTCAACACGTATGCAAAATTTAAAGAGCTTTTACCATGTGGTAATCGACATATTTATTTTTGAAAATTATCATTTTTAACATTAGCCCAGAGGAGATTTAAATATGCGACCATTTTCAATAATTAATGTCTCGATTACTAGATGGTACAGCTTTAATTATTATTCCCTCAATACTTTATAAATAATAATTTATACGATTAAAAAAAAAGTAATTCTAAAAATTTTTAATTTCATGATTGTCTTCCTTCGAATTGTACGTGAAAAATATCTGAATGCGACAATGTTCTGTGGAACTTCGTCAAGAGCGGTTTGTTCTTTTTTTTTAATACAAAAAATCGCTAATATTGACAAATTTTGATACATATTAAATCAATACGTTAATTCTACCATGAAAAATATTTAGACAAAAAATGTTATATCTGTATATAAATATGGAAATTGAATAGCTCATTTGCAATCTTATTTTGTTTTTGTCTGGTTTTCAAATAAAGCTGGTGATGATGTAATTAGAGTCTGGGAGTAACTCTCTCACGAGTTTTTAATTGCGCGCTTCTGTCCAATCTTTTTTCACGTTCATTCGCTCGAAAGTCTGGCACTCCGTGACATTCAGCACGAATTATTTTACTACAAGCGAAACAAATCAATATGTTTATATACTATATATTATAATCTATTGAAACGATTCATATATTTATATGGACAATTCAAACTTTGCACTAACTTTATAATACGATATTAAAAGGGGTTTGTTTAATTTATCAAAAAATAGATTGTTACATTTTTTTGTAATTTTGTTTTAAAATTATACTTTTTATCAAATTCATATACTTTTATACTTATTTATTTAAACAAAACTTGTATTGAAGACGTCTTACAACTTTATTAGAGTCAAATTATTGATTAAAATAATAATGCTGACTGACAGGTTGTCCATATCAATAGTCAATATACTGCATGGGTGGATCTGTCCCAGCGAGACAACGAAAGGGTTACAAATTTATTAAAGTCTTCTAATTTTTTTTCAGATGATTAAAAATAATTTTTTTAGACATTGTATTAAAAAAGATAAGTTATCCAAGTTTTAACAAAGAACTTTGAAATTACGGTTTTTCACTAATGGAGAAAATGTCTATCCTGTACTTCAATTGAAAAATTGACATCTTTATTACGTTTAAATAATGAATTTAAGTATGGCATGGAAATGTTACAATGTAATGAGCTTATTTATTCCGTAAAAATGAAGGATCAGAATTTCGATTAAAAAGTGAAAGCCCTTATTGTATATAACCTAGAAATTTTAATTCTAAAATAATTTTAATGTGAACAAAATAATATTCGATTTTAGACAATTGAGAGTAAAATCTATAATAATCATTTTATAGTCATTTTCATGCAATTTAAGAAGCTGCTTATCAATAATTATTTAGGAAAAGTGACTAATAAGGGCTCTCGCGTTTCGCCCTTCCAAAATCCGCCCCTTCGCTCTGTAGGAATATCTTAAAAACAGTAATGAAATACTTTAAATAAATTAAACGTTTAATTTAATGAAATAGTACAAAAAAAATGTAAAAAATAGGAGTAAAAAAAGGGAATTTTCATCGGAGTATAATTTTGACAGATTGGGTCAGTGTCGAGGCTGTCGAGTCTTTGCTCGAAACTGTCTTCGTATCCGGACCGGTATCAGGTGCAAGCTTCGGGCTCACATTGCGTAATTAAATTTCGCTTCCCTCTCTCTCTCTCACTCCCGCTCACTTTTCTTCCTTGTCGACACATGTTTGCTGTCACGTTCGTATTCTATATGCATATAATCGAGCTGCTCATCCAGCAACTCGGACCTCTGCATTTCCACGAAAATTCGATACACTTCGCTGTACCAGGTTTAATTATCCTGGCGGTCGCACCATCATTTCTCCCTTACCGCCACGTGAACCGCACCCCGTTCAATTAATATTCCAAGTGATGAATATTTCTAAAAATCCTCTCGACATATTCTACCCGAAAATACGATTATTCGAATTATTTCGTGAAATTTGATTCGCGGATTTACATTTTACACTTTGAGTTATATATGTTCATTATTTTTTGGTAGTACTTTTATATTATATATTAATTATACGACGTTCTGCTTCACTGTCATTTACTTTCATCATATTTTTGGAAATAATTATTTTGGAATAATAATTATAAGGATATTTGACAAAAATGTCCATTAAAAGAGGAGTGCATTTTCTGGGATCAAACGATTGGAAAAATTTCTAGATATATAAAATCTGTATTAAAAATATGTTCTGTTACCGAATTTTTAACGAAGATTTTGGTGATTGCATTGATTTTATTAATGGTAAACAACGATATAATTTTGACTAAAATTTTATTGTAGTATTACACCGAGCGTTTACGTTTCCTAACTTTAACCTAATAACAAATTTGTTGAAGTTTAAAAAAATATTTTCATGATAAATTTATGAAAAATAAATTTCATATTCTAGCCATAAGTTTGGCAATTTTCATTAGTATTAACGACAATCACTATTGATAGTTACTTTTTATAATTGCCATTGCCTCAATAATTAAATACAAAAAAAATGTTGTTGAAACATGTTGAAATTTGTTGCTACAATGTTCATAAATCATAAATCAAACTTTCGAAATTAATTTTATAGTTATCTGTTTTTTTTTATTCAGGGCAAATATACAAATTTTTTATAAGTAACGATGTTTCAGTTCAAAATACTCAGAGTCTGATGTGAATGAAAAATTCAGATTTGATTTTATGACGAATCGTGGTTAATGCTTCCTTATGTACATAATAATTGGAAGGTGTTTTACAAAAGCTATGAAATCTTGGGATTAACGAAGAGAAAAAAATTGATGAGAAACCATCAAAAAATCTTATCTTTATAAATCGGAGAGTCATTATCCGATCCCTCAGCAGTTATTATCCACTTATGGGCACGGTGGCCGGGATGTGTCACTCGAATAATAAGACGAGGGCCAAGCCCAAGGAGGGAGGCTGAAGGATGAAAAAGAAAAATGTAATCTTTATTAATAGAGACATCGATCAAGGCGATGCTTCGGTTGGGCACATTCGGGGCATTATCTATACTTTTAGAGAGGTTCCAAAGGAAAAGGGGCTGGAATCGCGATCACCATTAAAAACATATTTTTTTCGAAATTTTATTACTTTGTTGATTTTACTTATAATCCCTTGAAATGTTCAAATCATTATAATAATTTGGTTCAAATTATTTTGCAACTTTTTATGCATTAGTTTTTTTAAATTGACTTTTCAAGTTATTCATACGATGAAAGAGACTGAAGTTTTGAATAGCGTCAGAATATACTTTCCTTTTTTATAAACTGTAAAAAATTGACCCTGTCAATTGAGAAATAATTTTTGATTTTTTCTTTAAACTTAGAAATTATTTAATAATCTTAATTGTACTTTAAGAATAAGTACTTTAAGAATTTGCTTTCTATTAAATATAGATATGATGAATTATCGAAACCATAGAAAAAGCCGTATCTTTTGTTTCACATAGCAAAGTATAGATTTTCTGCTTTTTTTCAAGTAAACTTACTAAATTATTCGTTTTGAAAAAATGCTCCAGTAATTTTTTAATCTCGACATCGTTTTTTTTTTCAATACAAATTTATTTAAGAAATTATCAAAGAAAATATAATTTTAAGAAAATGGTTTAAGAATATTAACGACGGTTTTTTTTCACAATTGGTACACAACGAATTCACTGTACTGCGTTTTCAATCACAAATAAGGATTTTTCAAAAATAATTATTTCAAAAAAATGCTTCGATGGAGTAAAAAAAAACAAGATTATAATTTATTTGACGAGTTTTTGAATTTTTATCTATCGAGATACTTTTTTGGCAGTCGACCGTCGACTCTAAATCGTGAAACAAGAATGGGGTTGAGAAAGAGTATTCGGGGGAAATGTGGAGCACGAGGTCCGAAGCAATGTCCGGTGACGAATCGAAATTTTACTGGATTAACAAAACGCTTTGACCGTGGCACCGTCACTCGCCCATATGACTCGATCTCCCTTTTTCTTCCCTCCATCCCTGACGAACGAATTCTCTTTTAATATACGCGATTTGATTAACGTGCAAGATTCGTGTCCGATATGAGCCAGAAATTCGAATGACGTTCCGAGCAAGGCAAAATCTGAATCTCTGACACTAATCTCGTTATATAACTCGTCTCTATTGCACGTGCCCCCCTCCCTCCCCTCCCCCCCTCGCCCTTTCCCTCCCCAATTTCCCTGCGTTCATACCCCATGCTTTTTTTACATATGGTTTTTTCGAGTCGCAATCCACTCGAGTCAGATAAAAATTCAATCGAATCGAGCATCTCCCTCGGGCAGAATAAAGACCAATCCATTTTTCCATTTTTCAGCTTTATTTTCATTTTTATTTGTAAACACGAAATTGCTAGGATTCTGTAGAATTTCGTCTCGCTTATTTCGTTCATTTTTTATTTTTTTTTCTTAAACAAAATTTTGTTCTATATAGTCTTTTTTTCTAGTACTAAATTATTCATTTGTTAAACTAAATTCAAAAAAATGTAAAAATTGCACTTTACTGTGTAATTTACGAATTTATTAAAAACACTCTCACTTTATTGTAGGTGAAAATGATAATTCTAAATTGTCTCTTCGAGAGCTATACTTTCAAGTACAGTTGATAATCTAATTTTTTAATTCTCTTTCCTCAATATATCTTTACAAATAAAAAGATACTCGCGAATTTGACATATTAGACTCAATTAAGATGTACCATGTGGTTTTTGACTTTTTTAAGTATATTAATAAAAGTTATTACAAATTGATTCAAGAATAACATATTTAAAATTCAAAGTAATCCAAAGTGACCTATAGTTATTGTTACGTATACGTATAAATATCATAAAAATGATGAAAGTGAAAGTGATGAAATTTCTTGAAATTTAGTAAATTTAGTGTATATTTATCGTATTAAAGATGGCCTGTGCGATTTTTCAAGGAAATCCTTAAGGTAGGAGTTACGTGACAGTTTATAAAAAAGTTAGGTGTTAATTAGATGTAAAATCATCACTTGAATTTTTTTGAGACAGAATTTTTTCAAAATTTATATGCTGATTTTCTTTGACATCATATTAACATGTGTGCTAAATTTAAAGAGGCTTCACAATGTGCATGGTTATCGAGATATTTTTATTTTGAAAAATCGCCACTTTTAACATGAGCTCTTATGAGAGATCGAAAAATGTGACGACTTCCAACAATTAATATCTCGATTTTACTAGATGGTGAAGCTTCAGAAAATTTTGCATACATTTTTACATAACCTCAAAGAAGATTTGTACAAAATTTTTTAATTCTGTCTGAAATGATTTTACGTGACTCCTACCTTAAGGTAGTTCAGCAACAAAACAATTTTTAAGGATTCTGTTGAAATTGAAGTTTTATTGATAATCTGTGTATTTTCAAATTATCAATTTTATGTTGTTCTTTAAACAATTTGCAACAACTTTTCTTAATAAACTCAAGCTGTAAAACCACATACTACGAAGAAAAACTGAGATAAAATTTGTTTATTTGACTGTAACGACTGTACTACCTTAAAAAACGATAGAATTAAATTAATAAAATAAAATAGCATATAAAATTATCCAAATACAAATATAATTGTATTTAAATTATAGATATAAATTATAGATATAACTATTTTAAATAATATAAAAAAATTAATAAATTTATAACTTTTCGTTCACGTTCGATAAACTGGGTTTTGTTAAATCGCGGGAACGCACGCGAAAAGGGGATAATCCGATGTTTCGGGGAATCGAAACGTCCCGTTGGAAACTAATCGAATATGTGTTTGCTTGTGACGGGTGAACGGGTGAATTCGGGCGAAGGAAGAGAAAATGACGGGGAAGGGGGGGGGGGCAGGAAGGAGGCGAGAGCGCGTGTGGAAATTTGCGATAGATGGCGATTTGGCAATATCGGACGTCGTTGTTGTCCAGGAGCAATAGAGGCCCGGGCCCACCAATTGGATAACAATCGGAATGATTATGCGATATGTACGCACGGGGAAAACGATGCGCGATACCTGCTGAAAATCGTTCAGATCGATCCTAATAAGTATTCATCTTGTTTGCATAAAATCTTTTTCATCGATAATCCGCACATCCGGACACGCTTAAATCGCCTCGCAAATTTTCGATATCGCACTCCAGAGCTTATTCTTCAATTTACAAAATTACACCGCTCTCCATAAAGAGCTTATTATTATACGTAAATATGGAAAAATATCGTTATAAGGTTATCACGTAAAATGATGAGCTTCGGTAAATTTTGTTGAAAATTATATAGCATTATTTATTTCGTTTTAATTATTTTAATTTTTTTATTATTTTTTTGAACTCATTTTTACGTGTACATTTTTAATTCTAGGTTTCATCCCGTACCAAATAAGCTATTGGATTCAACATTATTTATTATTCTCCTCTACACTATTCAAAAATTGAAAATTTTATTGTTTTAAGGCGATATAAAACACCCAATTTCAAGGGATTTTTCTAACATTTTCCTCCTATTTTTCAAGCAAATTAAGTGAAATTTGAATATGTTATGCAATGTACACTATACTATAGTTCATGACTTTCTTGGAATTTCAAAAAACGAAAAAAAATTTTTACTTTGGTTTATTTATTTTTTTTTTGAAATTCGAAGAATGTTATGGACTAGTTTAGTGTACACTACTCGACATATTCAAATTTCACTGAAATTGCTTGAAAAATAAGAGAGTGGAATTTGTCCGAAAATTCACTCTAAATTGGGCGTTTCACATCACCTTAAAGGCACTAGAGTAAACATTCACTGTTTTCAATAAAAAATATTTCTACTACCAGATCGTGAAGCCTACTACAATTTTGCATGAATTTTCATACATTTAATTTAATTTAAAATAAAATCTTTTATGAATTTTTTTTTGAATTACATGCCCGACCACGAAATACCTTGAACTTAAAATATGTTTATCGTTAATTAATTTTAACAATTTTTATTAATGAACTTAAACTCGCAAATCACTTTGAATCATTTGTGAATCAACATTTTTTAATTGTTTGTCAGATTTTCTCCATTATAGAAGATTTTTTTTATTATCAATTTTTTATCATTCCTTTTTTTAATGTTTTAATTTTTTATTCTTCATAATATATATTATGGTTTATTCCATAAACATATAATCATAAAAACACCAAGTATTACAAATAATGATAAGAACTACGTCCCAAATGTTAAAAAAATGATCGTTAGCTGTAAAAGAATATCTTGTAAACTCGTCGCAAAAAGTGGTACACAGAATGACAAGACGACACGAGATTATTTATTACTATAATAATTAATGAAAAAGAAAACGAGCTTCCGAAGAAGGGATTGGAAAAAAAGTGAGGAAATAATCAGAGAACGGAAGAAACTTGAATTTTATCGGGGTCGAAAAATCCGTGACGGAATTATCTCATCGCGGGGGGAGTTGTAAAAAGGAGAAAGTACAAAAGAAAAGAGAGGGGCAGATAAAGGAGAGACAAAAAGAAGCTGGAATAAGGAGAGAAGGGAAAGAAAGGGTGAGAAAAAAGTCGGAGGTAAAAAAGCTCGTGAAGAAAAAAAAAAGAGTGGGGAGAGGGAAAGGGATGGAGGAAACGAGACGCGATGGCAAGGTCGTGTGTGTGTGTGTGTGCGTGGGACGGGACGAATAGTAGGAAAAAGCAGCGTGTGACTTTTATTGCACCCGAGCGCGCTAATCCTGCTCAGCCATAAATTCATCGGGCGGGAATTGCTTCTTAACCTCCGGGGGTCGGCCCGGGCGGACTTTGCCTGGATTTTCTTGCTCCGAGTCTTCCGCCGTTTACCCTCTTCATATACACGTGTACGAGACGCGCTTGTGTCAAAAAGTTTCGATGTAAGTCTTTAAAAAAATAAAACGAAACTGAACTGGCTCTCTATTTATCGAATACTTCGAATTTAATTACTGGTGTATTGCTTTTCTTGTATATTTTTACAAAGGGAGGGTGCAGATCGTAGTTCGTTTATATTTTTAAAGCTGTTGAGTCCGTACCGTAGCTTGTCGAAGAGTTTCGTGGCTCTTCTTGTTTTATGTAATTTTACTACGTTTGACAGATGCAAAAATAGGATATGACAATATTCTATTTCGTGTCAACGGAGGACTCATCTTTTAACATTTTTTTGAGTTATTCTAGAATGTAAATTAATTTTTGGATGTTTCGTGCAAACTTGTCAATTTTAAATTTTATGAAATTGAAATTATACTGAAAAAGTGTCCATTTTTTTGTATCACAACAATAGTTTTGTAATATAGAATTATGTGAAGATTTAAATATATTAACTATTATATACAATATGAATTTTATAAGTAGTAACCTTATTATTTTTTCACAAACAAATGTCATTTATGAATCTAATGCAAAGTTTTAACTCATTTAAAAAATTTCACGATATTTGATATATATATTTTACTCAAGTGATTTTATTTTCATAATTTTTGCATCATTTTTATGAAAAATAAATTAATGCAGAAGATTGTATCATTTTTCATAAAACTGCGTAGTATTTGTTAAAAGTTATTTCTCAGTCATGAGTTGATTTTACAGTACGTAAATTTTCAAAAGATTTTCATTATTTTTAATTTTGGATACAACGTCTCCAAAGAGAAGAAATTTCATCAAAGGAACGTCGCCTTAAAAACTATATGTAAATATAAAAATATATTTTTACACTGATCATTTTGTAATGGATGTTTTTGATAGAGAAAAATAATTCTCTAAAAAAAAACAAGTTCAAGTTTCATAATTTTAATTTTTGATATGAAAAGTGTCTTTGTTAGCACACTAAAAGCTGTTACTACTGTATATAAAAAACATAATAAACATACAATTTCTTCTAAAATTCTCTCCATGTATAAATAAATACAATTTGTCGAGAATATTTCTGCTCTCAAAATTTTTTGACACAACTGTGTACTTGAAAAGAAAAACGAAAGAAATGAGACGAGGGGATGGTTCTTTGGCCAATTTCTTCGATATACTCGGATAGGTTTATACAGGCCGATTCTTTCTTGCTCTCCTTTCTCCATTTAAGTCGAGGCGGGGTATAGGAATTTACGAACGGAATTTGGATAATATGCCTTCGATCCTGGTGGGACACCGAGGAACCAACCTGGCAACTGGGATGAAAAAAAAGAGGGGTTGAGGCAGGAGAAGGAGACAGGCTCTTTACCGAAATGCCAGAGGGGATCCTGAGGGTTCCAACGTGTTAACGAATGGACTCGATTAAACGGATATAGAGGAGCTAACAGTGGGAACAGTCTCCCTCTGGTATTAGCCGAAAAATTTTATCGACGAATAGTTGAGGAAACTTGCTTTATTGAGATCCCAGAACAAACTCCACTTTGGACTTCCATTAAACACTCGAGACGCCTTGACTTTCCTCCAACTTGTCGTTAAATCGTCTTCCATGCAGCTGCACGTTCTAAACGTTGAACTGCAGTGCTTCTGTAGTACTTTCAATATTTCCATTAATTTTTGCAATATTAATTTATTGATCATTTTTTTCCATAAAAAAAGTGTATTTTTGGTAACGTTGAAATATTGGGACAAGGTCGTTTAACTCTAGGAACAGAATTCGTTTTGTTGTTCAACTATTAAAACAGCTGCATATTTAAAACCGTTTCAGTATTTTATTATATAAATATTGTTTAAAATGAAGGTATAAGGTGGGTTTTGGATTGCTAAAATTTCAATTATATCTTCTGCAATACTTTAAATATTTGCATTATTTTTTTGCAATATTAATTTATTGAACATTTTTTTCCATAAAAAGGAGTGTACTTTTGGTAACGTTGAAATATTGGGACAAGGTCGTTTAACTCTAGGAACAGAATTTATTTTGTTGTTCAACTATTGAAACAGCTACATATTTTAAACCGTTTCAGTACTTTACTATATAAATATTGTTTAAAATAAAAATATAATATGGGTTGTGGATCGCTAAAATTTCAATTATATCTTCTGTACTACTTTCAATATTTGCATTATTTTTTGCAATATTAATTTATTGATCATTTTTTCCATAAAAAGGAGTGTATTTTTGGTAACGTTGAAATATTGGGACAAGGTCATTTAACTTTAGGAACAGAATTTATTTTATTGTTCAACTATTGAAACAGCTGCATATTTAAAAACGTTTCAGTACTTTACTATATATAAATAATGTTTAAAATAAAAATATAATATGGGTTGTGGATCGCTTAAAGTTCAGTGATTAACGAGTGATAAATTTGGACCAGATTTTTTTGTTTAAATAGCAGATAATGTAAGAAAATAACTATTTTCAAAGTCTATTTTTGCTATAGAGAAATACAGAAATATGCACTAAAAAAATTTGTGGAAAAATATGGTTTTGACATCGATTTCGAGAATGTTAGTGTCCAAAGTATTTCTTTCAAGAGTTAAAGTTTCACAATTCTTTAAATTTCTGTGTCTATTTATTTATACGGTTTTTTTTTAATTTTCTACCATATTTTTACATGAAAGTGGAGAAAAAAATTCTAAACATATTTAAAAACTTTTTTATGCCATTTTTGTGAAGGACGATGTAATGAACTATAATGAACGTTTGTAAAAAATATGAAGAAAGAAATGAAAAGGGGGATATGGGAGAAAACATTCGAGCGCATCTTCTTGAATCCACTTTCTAATTTTCTTACATGTTTATTTCCCTGATTGCAACGACGAAGCTTTTCACCGACTCTCTTTTTTATCGAAACTGTCATTTGCCAGACTTGAAACGATTGGAAATGAACCTGAGTCCACGCTCTCTCTGTAATCTCGCCCAGTTTTCTTGAAAATTACGTTGGCTCGTCAGAGAACTCTGTACGATACGTTGCTTTGAAGTTGCGAAAGTCGGTAATAAAAAGAGAAGAGAAACAATTACAGACTCCAATTTGTCGTAATCCATTTATTGGAAGGAAAATTGTTTATTCGATAAAAACCTGTATTTTTATAAATTTGATAATTTACTACATATATGTATATTTTTCCTTTCAATATATAGTTTTTAAGGATGTCCATCAAAAATGTTGATTAAAAGAAAAATATATCATTATGGGATGAAACGAAAAAGTTCTCAGTTACAAAATCCGCACAAAAAACCTGTCTTTACTGACCATTTAATGAAAATATTCATAATTGCTATTTAGATTTTTAACATTGAGTATAATTTCGTACCTTTATTTGAAAAAAAGTAATTGTTTTGCAGATGAGTGACTCTTTATATATATTAATTATTATATTCATTAAACATCTTTAAACTTGTAGGACGAAGAAAAATTTGAGGTTCAGTACCTTTTGTGTTAACTATTAACGATAAATAATGATAAAACGTCACCCAGAGCTCTATATAATAATGCACCAAAAGCACTGACAGGTTTCCTAGCCTTAATCAAAACAACAACTTTAATAAAAGTATTAATGTTACTAAATATACTTTTTGGATCACCACGACAACTCTTAATTCCTAAAAACCTGACCCTTTATTTTAGTATTCTCTAATTGCAGTAAAAAACATGTTTAAAAAAATGTATAAAAAGTATCTAACTTGACTTGGAAGACATCCTCGAATGTTTTTTTCAACGATATATTTATAAAATTATTGTCAAATTATATTAAAAAATTATTTTTCATGTGATATTTATAAAGTTTATTGAGATAATATTTGCCTTTAAATAGATGGATGATTTTCCGGTTTGCCCTGATCAAGTTTAATGGAGACAGAAGAAGAAAAGGAAAAAAAGAGAAGAGTGGATTTATCGATGGATAACAGTGGGATATCCACAAGATTTCGGTACTCTGAGCTCGGCATATCCACGGGAGAGAGAGAAAAAACGAGTGTTTACCCTCCGTTCGGAGATCTCTCTGCCCCTTGCGAAGTTTCCTCACTATCTCCCGATCTCGATTTCATCTCAAATCACGCTGCTCGCGTTATTCTTTTTGCCAGCCTCTCTCCCTCCTCTGACCCAGTATTTATTTTCGATTAATGTCGACCTCGCTGATCCCTCGAGGCCATTTTCAACAACTCTGCAGAATTTAGACTACGTTCACGTTCGTGAAACTACTTCCGGGACTCATTTATTGGGCCATATAAATAATCAAGTCTGAAAATTTTTATCTAAAATCGATCATTTTTTACTGTAGCATATCAACAACTCTAGATTCGATTTATCGTGTATTACTTTTTGTACAATCGCAACAAGATAACATTTCATATTTGATTCATTTCTATAGTTATTTTTCTTTTCTAGTTATTATTAAAAATTATAAAAAATATTCATTCTACTGGTTTAAAAAATTACTATATTTTTTCACATACTTTATTTTGAGATTTATATCTGTAATAATTGATATTTTACATATAATTTCAAATTTAACCTTGAATAATTTTCGATAGAATGGAGTTAACGAAATATTACATATATATTTCAAAGCATCAAATTTATATACATTATACTTTTTTAATGAGTTACAAAAATCAAAACGATATGATAAATTGTATTGAGGAAGCACTAAATATTTTTTTCAGGGTTGAAATTTGGACAGGAATATTTTTTATCATAACCTGAACGTATTAGACGTGCGTTTCCAGATAAACAATCGACTTTTTTGTTCTATTTAATGTTTATGCAAAGAGAAATCATTCAATCAATTAAAAAATCACTTAAAAATCATCAAATTTTAGCTTTAACGAAAAGATTCTTTTTTAATTTTTTTTTATTATTCCGTAAGTTTATTGACATAAAAAATGTTTTTTATTATTTAAATATATTAATTCTGCATAAATGAATTTATTTTTATTTGAATTTTTTTTCAGTTTCCTTCAGAAACTCGATCCTCTTGAATTCGAGTCGACAAAAAGGACGCAATTCCATGGAGAAATATACACAAACGCGAGACAAAGGGAGACGGCAGAGCTCTGCGAAATTACAATTCTGAATATGCCCAATCGCGAGAATACACTCGTTTCCATGCAGAGCGGCGATTCATCGTCGTCGGGCTCGTCAAGAACCGGGAGGAAAAAATCGAGGCTTCAGTCCGGAGGGGGAAGAAAAGCTCGAGCGCGTTCTCACGGAAGTGATTAAATGCGGAACGACGGGTAGGAACATCTATCGAGGATTTTGCCCAGGGAATATGCGAGCGAGTAGTGAAAAATTCCGAAATCCACAAGACGTTCCGAGTCGACGAATTTCGTCGTTTTTCTTTTTATTCGTGTATTTATTTATTTTTTATTATTACGCATTCACTATCCTGAGCATAATTTTATTTTACATTTTCAATTATAGACATAAAAAAAGTGACGCCGAAAATTTATATTTTACACAAAAACTTTTACGTGGTTTTAATGAGGAAGACTACTGAATTTAAGACTAAAGATATTTTTGGGACCGAAGGAATTCGTGATTGAAAATTTAAGAGTAAAAAAAAGTAGAAAATAACTTGGTCTGATTCGACCTATCTTTTTCCACTAATCGTGAAAATTTTGTCGAGTGCGCTGAGCAAAAGCGAAAAATTACGCAAATATGTGAAATTGAAGAAGCAAACGTTTGAAGACGTTTGAAACGTTTTTATTCGAGACTGAAGATTCACGAGTAAAAAAAGTAGAAAATAACTTGGTCTGATTCGACCAATCTTTTTCCACTAATTGTGGAAATTTTGTCGTGTGTTGAGCAAGAGCGAAAAATAGCGAAAATATGCGAAAATGAAGAAAAAAACGTTTGAAGACGGAAAAGCCTGTAAAATGTGTGAAAGATACGAGTGAAGTGGGCAGGGATGAGATATGAAGCGAAGATAGGCCAGAATAGAAGAAAATGAGAGGAAAAGGAAGAAAGAAGAGCGGAGAGAGGGATCGAGGATGAAAACGGAGGAGATGAATGAGTCTGGACTAAGATATACCTCGCTATTGACAATGAGAGCCGAACGAAACGTAGATGAACCGCCAGCACTGATGTGCAAAACGCGAAATCCTCCTTTCTTGTGTTAAACGAACGACGCAGGCATTGTGGCCCTTTACATCGACTTTTTTGTGCACAAAAGAGAAGGCTACTGAGTCGATCCGACTCTCATTCTTCGTTTCTCTCGCAGATTACTTGGACGAAGAAAAACCAACATTTTACAAATATAACTTTAAATTGTACTTAAAACATTATATCATTGTTCGCCGTATAAGAAAATTTAATTTTAAACTGACCAGACTGATTTATCTCTTTTTCCACTTAAAAAGGTCGTGATGATATTTTAGTGTTATTATCTACATAAATGACTTAAATTAAAAAAAGAATTAGAGAGATTTATTTTTTCGTATCAATAAATATGTGATAATTAGATTTTATATTTTTAATATAAATATGTCAATTTCTCTCATTTTGGCTGATGTATATATGTATATGTATACTACACTGAAAACGAAATTTGGTTGATTCAATAAAATATTTGGTTCAATACGTTCAACGATATTATTTTGCAAATTGAACTAAATTCCTGATTGATTTAACTGAAGTTTAATTATTTCAAATAAACAAGTGTTGTTTTGACGTAATATTTTCAACTAAATCTGTTCTATGGAACAGATTACAGTATGGAAAATTTATTAAAAGGAAATCTTGAAATGCTGATACGTATACATTTTGCTTTTCGAATGTATTATTTACCTTGGCTCTAGACGAACAAATATATAAATAAATATAGATTAAGGAGGATTCGATGTTAGACGATAGATGGGTAACGAGCCATCTCTAACTATCTCTCCAGGCATTTCCTGTTCCCCGTAGGGATTTCGGATTAGTTCCCGCTGCTTCTTCTTCCCCGGTAACGCTGCGTTCTGGCGCAGCTTTCGCGAGCGTTCGCTCTCTTATCCCCAATAAATACACAACATTATTTCTGATAAGCACGATATGTTGTTCTTTCACTTTGTACTTTTTTTTCACGACCAGCAATTTTTTTAACATTTTACAGCCCCATTATAGCCCATAAGATAACAAATAAAAAAAAAATAAACATCCATTGAGAGAAATCGATACAGTTAGATTTTACTATAAAGTGACAACTATGTTGATTATTTTCTAACTACATATGTTTTCATCTTGAAAAAATAAAGTATGTTTAGAATATAGGGTTCTAATAAAATATAATTAGTTCCATAATAATTAGTATTGTTGTCACTTTTCTGTACGGTAAAATCTACCATCTTTTCCTCTCAGTGTTCACAAATATACTAGACTGATTAAAAAAAGACTTTTTCACACGATTAATACTTTAAGAGCAACAAAAAAAAGAACAGTTCAAATTTCAGCCCTTGGAATATACAAAAATGTAAAAGATATAAAATACAAAAGAAAAAATGCGAGAAGAGAAATCAAATGTTTTTCGCGTTTGTTAAGAATAGTATGTTTATTATGTATAGAATATAGAATCCTAATAAAATATAATTAGTTTCATAATAATTATTATAGTTGTCACTTTTGTATACTAAAATTTATCATTCTTTTCTCTCAGTATTTATAAATACTAGACTATAATTAAAAAAAGACTTTTTTCACACGATTAAATACTCTCAGAGGAAAAAAAAGAACAGTTCAAATTTCAGCTCTTGAAATATACAAAAATGTAAAAGATATAAAATACAAAAGAAAAAATGCGAGAAAAGAAATCAAATATTTTTCGCGTTTGTTTACAATAGTATGTTTATTATGTATAGAATAGAATCCTAATAAAATATAATTAGTTCCATAATAATTATTATAGTTGTCACTTTTGTATACTAAAATTTATCATTCTTTTCTCTCAGTATTTATAAACACTAGACTAATTAAAAAAATACTTTTTTCACACGATTAAATACTTTCAGAGGAACAAAAAAAAGAACAGTTCAAATTTCAGCCCTTGAAATATACAAAAATGTAAATGATATAAAATACAAAAAAAAAGAATGCGAGAAAAGAAATCAAATGTTTTTAGCGTTTGTTTACAATAGTATGTTTATTATGTATAGAATAGAATTCTAATAAAATATAATTAGTTCCATAATAATTATTATAGTTGTCACTTTTGTATATTAAAATTTATCATTCTTTTCTCTCAGTATTTATAAACACTAGACTAATTAAAAAAATACTTTTTTCACACGATTAATACTTTCAGAGGAACAAAAAAAAGAACAGTTCAAATTTCAACTCTCGAAATATACAAAAATATAAAAGATATAAAATACAAAAAAAAAGAATGCGAGAAAAGAAACGAACTGTTTCTTTCGCGTCTGCTCTGTACTCGTCCGAGCGAGATTGTTTACCGAGGTTCGATTATTTCTGACCGATAAAATCATGAAAAATGAAAAATACGTCGAACGAGGAGCCAAGACGAGAATAAATTCTGGGGCAGATTGCAGCATTCGCGAAAACCGAGCGGGAAAACGCGAGCTACGCTAATAACGAGTGGACAAGAAGCGAGGGGGGTAGGAAGAAGAAAAAAAAATGAAACGACCGAGCGATGACGCAGCAAAACAGAGAAATAATACGAAAGAGAGAAAAAGCGAAGAGCTATTGTTGTGCGCGAGATTCCGTCTCTCTCTTTTTCTAGGTCGATGCTCCTCACTGCTCGTACAGTGTCTGTGCTTTTTACTTCGATCCCCCTCCCCTCGTGCCGTGCTTTTCAACCCCCTCGACCGCCGGAGAATGAAAGGAGGGATGGCGCTCTTTTCATCCCCCCCTCCATAGTGGGGCATCAGGGGGTTCGAAAGCACTGAACGAGGGGCCAAAGTGCTCGTGGTAGGGGCGCGAAAGCTCGACGAAGGGGTTGAAAAGCTCGCGATAAAAAAATAACGCGTATTTAAAATAAAATATAATAACACTGAAATCCCTTTTAAAAATACCATAAATGATGCAGAAAATAGGAAGTTGCTGTACATTTATACGTCAATATTCACAAAAATATATGCTATTAAAAATGTTGATTATAAGGCTGATTATGAATGCAATTTCATAATAATATTTTGTAGGTATATCGAGGGGATAAATAATCCAATTTATGTTTATATTTGTCTCGAGTTCATAGAAGAAGTCTTGATTGTAAGAATATAATCCTATAGAAAAAAATCTACATTCTTGAGGTTTAGTTTTTAAAATTCAGATTTCATCTCATTGCTAAAAAGTTGAAAATTATTTTTAAGTAAAGGTGTTACGATATGTGCATATTTTATCTAAATTTGAAACATTTTTAATACACGGAGAGAAAAGTATACTGTCGAAACAGTTTGGAAATTATTATGATTTTTTAATACAAAACATAGCGCATTTTATAATTATAATTACTATATTTTAGACCAAAAATGCTCAAATATTTCCAAACGTTATTACTACAGTGAAAAAATATTGCAATTTTTTGTATAAACTTCTGTCTGGGTACGTTGAAAATTAAGAACGAACATCTTTAGTAAATCATTTTGAAATTACTATACCTTTAAAAAATATAACATACAACTATAAATAAAAAAATTTACATGTAAAATAAATTTATGAAATTTACGTACAGCGAGCAATGCCAAATCTGTAAAGTTTTCGAATTTGACAACTTACGAAACGTTCGATACAATTAAAAATTTTTCACAAAATTTTTTCATATCAACCGTCCAAAAATTGATTCGATTCTCAGATTTTTAATAATATTTTTCGCATACATCCTCGAATGTCTCTCTCCTTGTTCATATTCTCAGTCGCAATAAATATTTTTATATTTTATTTGAATAAAAATTGTGTCAAAAAAATTGGAAATAAATCTGAAAAGATTCTCCCACAACTTTTGACAAAGTTACGTGTGTGGAGAAAGTGTGGTGTAGGTTGGCGAATGAGAATAAGACTGTCCGGTTTGAACGATGCGAAGAAAAGTAATTAGCAATAAATTCTGGGGAATCTCGGGAAACGCTCACCGAGGCGACTATGCGCTCCGGAGCTTTATCGAGCTTTTTTTGCGCTCCGTTATCCTTTTTTGGACTAACTCCCTCTCACTCGTTTTCTTTAGTTCGCGAAGTCACTCCGTGATTTATCATTCAGCCAAAGTGGCTCCCTTCGTCCCCGTAGCCCACTTTTTCCCGTAATATTTTTCCTGACTACGCGTGCTCATTTCGATAAGTATTATAAGTAACGACGATTCATCAATTTTCCTTCTTTTCTCTCTCTCTCTCTCTCTCTCTCGATCTCTCCCTCAAGAGCAACGTTTGAATTCTTGATAATTCATTTTTCGGGTTCCTGAGAACTCATATTCAAGAATCTCGTTTTTTTCTACCCTTGTGTAAATATCAAGCGATATGCCGATTTTGCAATAAATTTTCATTTGAAAAAAAAGGGGGAAAAAAAACATTGAAAGCAAGCGAATGAAGATCGGAGAGAATTTTTTTTTCTCGTAGAAAAATCGAATTTTCAAGAGAGGCAAAAAAAAAGAGTATATATTAGGCAGCACAAATGTCGAGATATGTATTTCGAAGGGAATAAAAAAAATATGAAAGGTTTCTTATTGTCAGAAAGAATCGAGCTCTGTCCCGACATTGTAAGTGTGAGACAGGGACGGTGGGGTGAGGCTCGGCCTTGTGATTCCAAGTTTTCAGTTTCCCTCTTTCCTCTCGCAACACCACGAAAACCTCGTCACCTATTGGAAGCGACCAAGTTTAATCTCGAGGTCGTCGCTGGGTATCGCATTTCCGTCGTAAAAAGAGGAAGAGAGAGAGAGAGAAAAGGAGAGTCAAGGGGTGAGCTTGATGCAAGGTGACGGGGGTTTTTCGCAGCAAGAAACGTCTCACACCCAACCGCTCACCAAATGTCACGACAGCTTGTCACACATATTACAGAACAAAACTTTTCCACGTTCTTCATCGATATATCTTTTCTCTCGCAATACTCGACATTAAAACTAAATTGAGAGATCTCGTACACGCGCTGGAAAAAGCCTAACATTTATACAATTGCCTTTTTATACGATCTGAAATAAAGAGAGAAAGAGAAAATAATGAAAGCAACATTTTATCGATATTTTTTTGGCTTTTTCTTTGTCATTGCGTTCGATTTTAAACATTGTTCCTGTAATTAATCAGGTTTTTATTGGATAGAGTTTTTTTTGTAGGGTTTTTATATTTTTTTATAAGTTTATGTTATTGGTTTTTACAGACGTTCTATAGAGATCATTTTCGTATTGTAGAAATTCTAGAAATTTGAGAAATAATTTTTCTACCAATAGCAGTGACGACGTCATTGAACAGAGCGAATTATATTTTCTCAGAGCTTAGTATTTTATAGAAAGTATATAGTTAGTCGATAATCATCGTACATTCATAATCTGTCTGCAAAAATCATAATTAACCCTCTAAGTACACTCCTATTTTTTCGAGCAAGAAATACACTGTGAGTCAATTTGACTTGTTACGACTCTGATCAATTGGTTTTTGCTTATTTGTCGATCGCCTTAAAAACATTTTAGAACTTATGAAATTGTTGAATTGGTTCATATTAAAAACTTAATGCATATAAAAATATTATGTTAAAAAAAATATTTTAAAAAATTATAATTTTTGTGAAAAAAGCAAGCAAATTTATTTTTTTTTCAGCAAGCATATAAAGACGTAGCTGGAACCCTAAATTGTAGCAATAAAAGGATGACAGGCCCTTATTTCTTATTCTTATGGTGTTTTCTTGACATTGAAAGTGATTTAAGAGTTTATATTTATTAAGGTAGTTCTATAGGTACAGTCAAATCAAAAGTTTTTATTTCAATTTATCTCCATACCATGTGGTTTTTGTGCTTAAGTCAATTAAGAAAAGTTTTTGCTAATTGTTTCAAGAACAACATACTCAAAATTCAAGCTCATCCAAGATGACCTGTACTTGCTACGTATACATGAAAATTAAAAAAATCATAATCTTAGGATTTTTAAAAAAAAACTAAGGGAAGCTTCTTTGAAGTCCAATAAAGAGCTATGCTAAATTTAAAGAAGGTTCACCATCTAGATTTCAAGATATTTAGGAGTGAAAATCGCTATATTTAACACGGGCTCTTATGGGAGAGCACTGAAAATTGGCATTTTTAACAATAAATATCTCAATTTCTACGTGGTGAAACCTCTTAAAATTTGGTACGCACATGCGTAACATATCAAAGAATAACTGTACCAATTTTTAACAAAATCCTAAATAATCCACAAAACTATAGAACTACCTTAAGAAAAGTTGTTGCAAATTAAAGAACAACATAATTTGATTTCAAGGTCATCCAAGGTCAGAAATACCTGGTATACTTGGTATATAATTAACAAATTTTTTATGATAGATTCTTCTAAAAAATTAAACAATAAAGTTTTTTTGAAGTTCTGTGAATAATGTCTCTGCAAAATTTTAGGGGAGACTTCACCATCATGTAATTCAAGATATTTATTGTTGAACCCTGTTGTACTTTAACACGTATATTTATCATATAAAATATCTCAACTTTCACACAATGAAACCTTCTAAAATTCACTATGCACACAACGTAAAAGAATGTTTATGCAAATTTTAAACAAAATCGCTCATTTTACGGAGCAACGACATAATATAATTTTGAAACTGCTTGTAAGAAAGGGACGAGAATAAAAATAGACGTCGAGTCAAAGTACTCGGGTAAGGTTAATGAGGAAAATAATATGAGCGTTGGTATATATACAAAGTATAAGTGCGGGACTCACCGAGAAAGACGCTCTCGTCGTTGTCGAGGTCGAGGTCGAGATCGTCGGAGTGACAGTTGGGAGGGTTGGAATGCTGATTGCGCCTGGCGAGATCCATAGCCTCGTAAAAAAGGCGAAGGGGGTGATCCTGGGGGAGTTTTTCGAGATCGTCGGCGAGGTGTCGATCGGAGAGATTATCGAGGTCGGAGGAACGAGCCGCGATGAGCTCGGCCAAAATAACGGTATAGGGGGAGGCGAGCAATCGGGGACTGGTGGCTCGTAGGCAGCCCGGTAACCAGAGCCCGAGAAGACCGCACGGCACCGCAGGTACAGCTCCCGTACTCACGAAGCCACCGTTCAAGAGTTCACCGCACAACATAGGTAGCCCGAGCGGTTATCCACCTTTTTATTCACCCTTCGCCCGCCCTCCCTCCCTCCCTCCCTCCCTCCCTCCTTCCCTCCTCCTCGACGCCGACGCCACCACCGCCCCGCACCGACCTTCGATCCCTCTCGAGCGATCACCCTTATCCTCTTATTCTCCTCTGCCAAATCTGTCACACACAAATTTTATCCCCATTTCACACTTTATTTGTATATATATACATCATTATCGCAATAATGCTTTTTATTTATTTGTACAACTAGCAGGTTATTATAGTGGCGAGGGCGCGAAATGCCCTTGTGGTATAATTATGAAATTTTAAGGATTTGCAAACAATTTTGGGGGGAGCCGTATATCGAACGGTATAAAAGTTTATATATGCAATCGCTCTCTCTGGTGGTGAGTCACAAATATGAGTGGTGGGGAAATTTTTTATGAGTTTAAATAATACGTATTTAAACCAATTTTCATGTGGATCCTTTGGTATTTTATACTTTGCAGCACCACTTGGTCATGATGTGAATTAAAATAGATCAAGTAGCCTATATGTTCAAATCCAGTAAGCTGTCTCTTCGGGGTGTGCGAATAATTCGAACTTTCGAATTATTCGTTCCGAATCGAATAATTCGAAATAATTTGAAAAATTTCGATTAATTCGAAAAAAAATTCAAAAATTAGCGAATTATTCGAATTATTTGCGAATTGTTAAATTATTCATGAATTTTTGAGTGTTTTGAATTCAGAATTTGTTATGTTCGGCATTAAAATATAACATTTACAAATAATATACATTTTATTTAAACCATGAAATAAAATTACAAAAAGATAGCATCAATTAGTATACTTTTTTTTAACGAGAATGAAACAACATGAATAATATTGTAGCAAATAAAGTATTATCAAAAATACAACGTTTAAAAATTTGCTAGAAATTTTTGTTCAGAAATAATAAATACGATACTGAATCGGTAATTTAATTATGTTTTAAATAAAAAAGTATATTATTCGAAAATGTATAATATTTTGATGCATGATGTGATGAACTTTGAATGAAAAACAATGGAAAATCCAGTGATACTTCGGTAATTCGCGAATTATTCGAATTATTTGCGAATATTTCGAATTATTCGATTTGATTCGATTCGAACGATATTCGCACACCCCTACTGTCTCTATGTCAAATTTAATTTAAATCCATGCATCGAAACATATATACAAACATTCACATTTATGTATTAATAAGACAAGAACCGAAGCAGCGACGTGACAGTTCTACTTTATAAACAAGGACATGTGCACATAGCATCAAAGATGGTTTATGCAATATTTTAACAAATTCCTGAAAAAATTATTTTGTGGATGTACTACTTAAGGATGTATGGGATAGACGATCCCAGCAAGAAGTATATTCTTGACGTTAAACTCATCGTAAAACCCAAACTCTGTTTCTAATTTGTTGAGTCGTAGTTTATGGAATATCAATTGGCAACTTGAGCATAATTGAACTATATTTTAAACATTGTTTATTACTTGAACAATTAAATAAGAAATAAATTAGCAAAACACTTGGAAATTACTGTCTATACAAAATGAACACTGAAAATCCGAAAAGTGCATTCGAAATGAAAAGTAAAATTACGCTTGTTTTTATTTTTGTACTGTTTATTCACAATTTGTCCAACAAATTTAGATCATTATCATTATTTGATGTTTCTTTGTTTGCCCTACAAAATACTTATACACGTGTATATGTATAAGTACTCAAATAAAAAAGCATTTATTATTTATACCACGAAGAATTATTAAATATTTATGAATCAAATGTAAATATTAATGACAATTGTCTTGAATATTTTAGTACATTTACAAAATAAAGATAAATGAAGAAATAAGAGATGTATTGGAATAAAATCCCAAGAAATACAAATATCTCTGGAAACACAGTTTTTTTATCCTTTCTCGAAGCTTCAATTTTTCACGAACACTTTGTCCGTTTCCTACTGGAATACCAATAGAGCAGGCTGGTAGAAAAGTTTCAGGGAGACTCGTATGCTGGCCAAGTAAGGCGAAGAAAGAAAAAAAAAGAAATCGAACGATAAGAAGAAAAAGAATGAACGTGTTTGAGTCAAACGAGCGCGTATTCACGTGCGTCGATAAAATAGCAACTCTCTTCTCTCTCTTTCTTTCTTTCTTTCTTCCTGCCGTCTTTCTGGCCGTGACGAGATCGGCAACAGCCGGTGTCGGTGAACCGGCGCCTCGACGCGAGTGTCGTGCAGAAATCTGGCCGGCTAAGTTTCTTACAGCAGAATCGTGCGCGAGCTAACTCGAAAGCGAGAGAAAACGTGAGAGAAAAGCAAAAAAGTATGGAAAAAGAATAAATTTTGGATTAGATTAAATTTATTTTTATGCCTCAGTTATAATTATTAGGTGAGAAGGATAGATATAAGAGACACATAAAACAATATTAATTAAGGATGTTGTATCCACAATCAAAAGAAATGTTAAATTTTTGGGAATTTTACATATTATTGGAAAATATGTAAACGTCGTGTGAAAATTTTACGACCAGCAGAAAGCTCGATACTGAGAAATAATTTTTAACAGGTTGCATATTGTCTTATGGAAAATTATGCAGTCTGATGAATTAATTATTTCTTTAACAAAAAATGATGCAATAATTACTCATGGGTAATTTTTTTCAGGATTTTTAAGAATGTTCTATCGGTACAGTCAAATTAAAAGTTTTTATCTGAATTTATCTTCATTTTTGAGCTTAAGTCAATTAAGAAAAGTTGTTGCAGATTGTTTCAAGAATAACATACTCGAAATTCAAAGTCATCCAAAGTAACCTGTATGTATGAAAATTAGGAAAATCAAAATCTTAGGATTTTTTTAAAACTTTTTTTAAAAACTTCTTTGAAGTGCAATAAAGAGCTGTGCAAAATTTCAACAAGTTCCACAATCCAGAAATTAAGATATTTATGAAGATTGCAATATTTAACACGTGCTCTTATGGGAGACTGCAGAAAATAGTGATTTTTGACAATATGTAAATATCTCGAGTTCTACGTAGTGAAACCTCTTTAAATTTAATATACAATTGTACACTATGTCAAATAAGGTTTTTACAAATTTGTAACAAAATCCTAAGAAAACGATTTTTTTTATAGAACTACTTTAAGTAGTTTTTTAAGACATTTAGGAACCTTATTCATTAAAATAAAAATGACATCGATTTTAAGTGATGGCAAGTTCAAGTGCTCATATTTAGTTATGGATGATTCTAACTGGAAATAATAAATGAATATTCGCCAATAAAAAAATTGAAACAATAATTTTTAAAAAGGCAGAGAAATCGTAAAACTTTGTAAAATAGCAAGAGCTACAAAACTTTTGAACAGAATGGTATACGGACTGAATAACCTTAAAAACAAAAAGTATAAAATAGGAATTTAAATAAAGTAAAATGAGTGAATCAACAATGGATGAATCTTAAGGTCGAGTGAATGCAATAATAAGAATGCATAATTCAAAATTATTAGAACGGATAGAATAAACGAAATATGAAGAAAATGAAAAAAGAAAAAAAAAAGAGAGATGAGAGGGAAGGAATTTACGAATACGGTTGACATCAAGAATCGAACGAGATGGAAGGAATGAGTGTGTGACGTCACGGAAGACGCCTGCTGGACAACAAAACGACAAAACGTGTGTGGGTGTGGGCAGCCCGCTGCAACCAATGGAATGATGTCAGTCCACTCAGGAGCGTAACCACTCTGCATATTTTCGCACATTGCCAATCATCCCAAAGAACATTCCCAATTCGATCAAAACATATTTAACACATTCCTAAACCGACGAGTCAATTTTTGCTATATCCTTTCAAAACCATTGAAAAGACATTATTTATAGAATTCAAAAATAGTCGATCGAGCGACTTCAATGTTACGTCAAACTCTAAATGTAACAATATTTTTTTTGTAATCAACAATATATTTTATACTTTTTTTTTCATAAACATCTCATATACTCTATGCATTTTTATTTTTTTAGCTGTTACTTAAAATGCATTTCGTTGATTGTAAAAAAATCATTTTAAAATTGGCAAGTTACGTACTAAATATTTGATACAATTTTTCTTATTCTTCAAGAAATTGAAAGAAATGTGTTCGACCTGTGAATGTCATGTGATATAACTAACATACAGAAACATTTTTTTAATTGCAAAATATAAATTTTATTTCGTTATCGAACGACTTCTTTCACAAACATTTGAAAACTAATCTTTGCTTCTTTTATTGCCAATATATTCGTTTCGAACTTCAGCAATAACAAACAGATCTTTATTCCTATTCAAAATTTAACTGAAATTGATATGAATAATTTGAAAAAAATTGCAACACGCATTATTTTTTTTTCTAGTCTTGCTCAGATTTTATTTTATCAAAATTGTCACAAAAAATTAAATACGTTTCAAATTTTTTTAAAAAACTTTCGTTAATAAGCCGAATAAAAGTGACAGATAATTATTTATTCTTAAATAATATATAAATATCAATATTGAATTTAAAAAATAAGTCTTTAAAGACAATTGTACGAAAAATTATTATTTTTTTATTCCGATTTGATGTCTAAATTTTTGACTGACATTTCTACCTCGTTAATAATAAATTTGAGAACGGTGAGTCTGTAATTTTTTTAATTTTCAGTCAGCACGTCGTAAGACGCGAGTTCATTTCGATGCACTCGCGAAAGTGCATTCTTGAAGGGCCTCAAGTATCGTTATAGCGGCACTGTGGATAACTGGAGGTTCGTAAGACGACACCGAGGGCACGCGTGGGTCAGAAAAGCAGTCACAGAGGAGGCGGTTCCCATATCGGTGTGGGTTAAAAAAACAGAAGACTCGTGCTCGAAAAAAAAAATTACTGCAAAATCCTGCCTCTTTGATACTTTATCTCTGAGCTGATTCTCAATAACATTTCAATTACGATCCAATTTTTTTTTTACGAGACGACTCAAATTACTCTTCAAATGACAAAATGATGAGTAAACCCATATTTTAATAAATATAAAAAATATTGAGCAAAATATATATCTTTTATTTGAGCGAAATTTATTTTCTAATATATTGGACATTTAAGTGATTTTAGTGACAATTTTGATGCTTATTAACTTCTCTGTGAATATCTAGTTGTCAAAATCGGAGCAAAACATTTTTTGGTGCTATAAGATCGTATTCATATGAAACAGACTATTTCAAAAAAATTTTATTATGAGAATGATTAATTTCGATTAAAATTTTATATGCATTTTATAAAATGTGGTGTTTCACATCACACCTTAAGTAAGCAAAATGATAACCGTGTTTTTCTTAAAAATAACGTAAACGATCTAAATAAAAGTTTATGATAATCGGAAGATTGTAAAATCTAACAACACAGCTTGCGTTACTAACATTACTTAACGACACGCTATAAAATAAAGTCATCAAGTGCGCGGCTTACCGATGCGATAAATTTTCTGTAAAAATACAATAATAACTTCCTAGTTGCACCACAATTATCACAGCAAAAAAAAGCTTATTTCTGTTAAATAAAAATAATAGCTTTTGTGGTTAATCCGTGTGTGAAATTCATAACTTTTTTTTCAGATTCGCATAAATATACGATACGGCTTTATTAATAACTCCATACGAAATTGTATATCGTTTTCGTGATAATAAAAATTGATGAAAAAATTGGCAGAAAAAATTGACGAGGCGTGCTTTTTTGTTCTCGTTTGTAATAAAGGTTTGACGAGAAACGTAACGTGGTAATATAGGTCAGATAGGAATGGAAATTTGAAAGAGGGAGACAGATATTTCAATAATATCGATTATCAGAGCCGGAGAATGGCAAAAAGGAAATGGTCGCTTTGGTAAAACCGCGTGTGAGTCCTGCGAGCGGCGATAGCACAGCGTACCAGCACGACCGATCGATTACAATGAAATCGAGTCAGCTCGAGCGAGACCTGAATAATTTTACGCTCCGTCTATCGTTGAATTTTCATTCATGTTCCCTTTAATAAATAACATTTATTACACCTAATCAAGGTCGTAAAACTCGTCCGGCTTATAATGCTCGTTCAGTCACCGATTAACTTTTTATTGTTTGCTTAATGTCAAGCGGTGAGACAAATTTTATTACCTTACATTTGTCAAATTCGTGTTTAAAATATTCGCATCTATAATATCGCTTTGTTCTTATTTAATTCCATCATAATATTATCCTCATTTTTGTCAAATCGCAAATATATATTTTTAAAATTCTTATTATTATTTTGGATTACATAAGGATACGAATAATATACTATTATTATACATGGAGATACAATTAGATAAACGAAGATGTTATGTAAAAGCATAAAAATAATTTAAAAAGATTATATTGCAAGACTATATTGCAATATCACGAGAAAAAAAGCTCTTACTTCAATTATGCGACAATATGAGTCATATGGCACGTTATAAATTTTTCATCTTTAATTCGGTAATAAAATTATTCTCATTTTTGTGAAATCGCAAATATATATACTAGGGTGTCCGTTATTTACCAAGTTGGTTATTTTGGCTTGGGTTCGGGCTAAATCTTTAGTTTTGGTCCTACAATGAATTTTGAAAAAAA
>JAPYYW010001525.1:0-28247 GCA_030522545.1 Cremastinae sp. A BG-2022a
ATGGGTCCCAGAGACCCCACCAACGGGGTCACACCCACCCAGTGTGACTCACCAAATTTTTTGAAATTTTTTTGTACTATTTTAAGAGCCTATTCCATCAGAAATTTCCTGTAGATAATGAAAATGTTAATTATTTGGGGTGAAATTGAAGAATTCACATTGAATGAATTAAAAAACTGGATTTTGGATCAGTTTTTCTATTACCGCGAGGGCACGAAGCCTGCTAGTATATACGTATATTTTTCTATAAGTAATAAACAAAAGCTTAGTAAAAAAAACACTTTTTAATTATATATAACTTTAAAAGTTTTGACGTAAAATTTGCTGTAGCAACTTTTCGTTTGTGCCAACCACTTTTTTCAGAAATTTTTAATATTGGCCAAATATTTAAAAAATTTACTTTCTTATTTCGCGAACCTGAACTTAAGAATGTAGAAAGTTTTAGTACAAAGTGCAATAATACGCGATTCAGAAGTAATGAACAACCCCTTAAATAATCTAACAAACATCATGACATAATTTTTATTCACGATATTATATTTATTAAAGACATCTTATGTCAATATTGAGCAAGCAATGAATTTCCAGCCAAATTACCAGAGTACATATCGCAATGAGATATTCGTACGATTGCTAAAAAGCTAAAATTCTTCAAAGTTTTCAACGATGACGTTCAAGTGATGTTAGATCGAAAATGTGCCGAGTATCGCGAAAAACGCCCGTCCCGATCGTAATTATTTCGTTCTACTTTCGAGCAGCACACAAAAATACAGGCGGACTCTCTCGGAGCTTCGTTAAAAAATATTTTCACAATTCGGAGAAATATTTCGCTGAGTTATACCATAGAGTTTTGCTTCGAGGGGGAAAAGCTCTTTCGCTTTTGCGAGGGAGGCTTGAAGGATGGGCAAGCACGTTTTTCTCCGCGCTCTGAAAATTTTCTCGGTTTAGAAATGAAGCAACTTTCGCACAGGACTCGCTTTTATCTCGCATAGGAATAAGCCTCTTTCGTCTCCGTTTTACCTTTCTTTTTCCCTTCGCAATTCTAACAACCCCTTTTTTGGTTATTTTCAGGAACTTGCTTACGCAATTAGAAAAATTATTTAATATAAAAATTATAACTAATTACTTTTTATTTTATATTATTATATATACTTTGACCTAATTAATTCGTTCGTAGTTTCATGAATAATTTTTCATAGCAGGTTCTTTTGATGAATAGTTTTAAGACGAATGTTGAATCGATCCGTTTACTCTCGCTTTAGAGTCTCTTATATCTTTGTACCAATTTTTTTTACTCTTCGTTAAACTCGTAGTTAACTCTCGGAGCTATCGAACTTCTTTTCTGCCCGAAACAATGGAAACTCGGTTAACGTTTCCGAGCTTGTCGATTTTTTTGCAAGTTTCTTTCAGAGCTTCGGGTTTACTTGCTCGGTATTTCGGGAACATTCCGGTTGGCGACGTTTGCACTTTCTTACTCGATTTTTTTCTCCTCTCCGGTCTAAGAGCTTAATTAAGGGGTCAGAAGTCGTTCAAAGAATTCGAATATTACGGGCACGTTTTATACAATGAGCAAACGAGAGAAGAACGGGGAGGAGGAAACCATTTTAACTTTTGCACTCGAATTGCACTATAAAATAAATTCTTTCCTGCCTCTCACTTTTTCTCTCTCTCTCTCTCTCTCTCTCTCTCTCTCTCTCTCTCTCTCTCTTATAAACGCACTTTCTCATTTAATTTCGTCCCCAAGTAATTAAGACCGGCTTACTGTTTATCGCTTCATAACTTTTCTGCCTTTGTTCGGAGCTTACCGAATTTCGACCGAAATACGTGTTTTCTCTTTTTTCCTCGCTTCAGGATATATTATTCGAAACATTTTAAAAGCGTTAAAAAAAAGAAGACGACCCTCGTACGCTTTACGGTACTTTCGGGAACTCGAAAAACGTGATTTCGAGAAAAATACTTTCAAAGTTGTTGCCAGAGAGATTTTACAGTGCTTGTACGCTCCGATCGTTCAGCGGTTTGTGTCTCTCATGATGCAACGATCGAAATAAAATTTCATCTAATTGCACGTGCTTGGAATACGCTGAACTTTGGAAAATTGGAGAAACAAACTTTTGTCATTCCTCTTATTCATTATTTTAATTTTATATACTCTATAAAAAGTGGTCAACTCATTTCACGAACACACGTTTAATTTTTCAGAATTATATATGAAAAAAATAAGATTTAGATTTTCCATTTAAATATAAAATAACGCTGGAAATTTTATTTAATTCATTTATCATCATACGTTTTTAAATAATTCTTTTAAATACCTCGTTTTTGTTATTTTTATAGAAAAAAAATCGCTATTTCGAATCGGTTAATATGATTACTTTGCAAAATATGTGATTCTTTCAGAATTTTGCATGTTTTTGAATACGTGAAATGTTGAATAATTTGCGATGTTTTTTCGCTCTATGTACCAGTAAAATATGTTTCTCTGATGAGTGTGTGTATAAATTTAGGAAAAAAGGTATATATATAGATGAGAATAAAAAGTATGAACTTACCGGGTGGATTTCTGTGCGTGGGAGCAGCAGGAGCGGGAGGGACGGAGCCGGCGATGCTGTAGAGGGTCTGTCCGCTGCCGTATTTTATGGCGGAACAGTTACAAGGAGTGGCGGGGGTGGGTAGTCCCTCGCTGCCGCCGGCGGGGCCCCTCGAGCCACTCTGTACTACCGATATTTCGTCGAGTTCGTGTCCGCTGTCGTAGTGAAAGAGCCGAGTCGCGCTCGTGCTCGGTCCGCCCCCGGCGCACCCGGGGCCGCTGCCGTCGGCCTCGCTGCGTCCGCTTCTTCCACCTCCGGTGCTACGGCCCCTAAGCGACTGAACCAGCCGCTTGGCGCCCGAAGACATTCCACGAAGGTAATCCAGCCTTTCTCCGCCCCGACGCCCCCCGATATCCACCCGAGCTCCGCTCCGACCCCCACTCGCTCTTCCAACCCTTCCGCCGCCGCCGCCGCCGCCGCCGTCCTCCTCCTCCTCCTCCCAACTAACTCCCTTTCCAAACAACACCTTTCCTTATTTTTTCACTTCTACGATCCTAATTCTAAATTATCCCAAGACTTGGACCCCTCCCCCACCCCCCTCCCCAGCGAGTATTATACTCCTTTTGTTCCGGTTTATCGCTCGTCGCGCATCGATCGACCCCGCGATTATATGCGTTTTCTTTCTTGTTTTTTTTTCCCCCCGCCCGCTATACTTTTATCAACGATAATGCTTCTTCCGATATTTTGCAATCTGTGACCGAGTCGTCGACGCGGCTCTTCTCATCTCACTTCCATCGAAAATTCGTCGATCCCGTACGTCGTGAGTAAAAAAAATGGAGGTTTGTTGTTGGTATCGTCAGCGGTGAGGGACAGCCGTAAAGTCCGACGAGCACGCTCTCTCCTCGTCGTCCTCTTCCTCCTCCCCGCCGGATTCTTCGTCCTCCTTATTTCTATAGTGGAGCTTGCGATAATCGGGGATCGTCAGCTCGCTCGGGCAGAGCTCAGGCTCGACACGCTTTAAGCACAACTCGCCGCGATTTTTCAGCGTCACTTCTGACATCTCGGTCATTATTGTCATCCGATGTCACCGAATCGCCGGTGACTCGACGCACATTTTGTCACGAGCCCGGCTCCCCGCCTCGCACCCGCCCAATTTCTTTCTCCGTCGCCTCTCACTTATTTTACCCTCGATTATTCCCCTAGCTTGCCTCTCCACCGATACTTGTTCGCGGTCTTATTATTATTGCACCGCGATTCGTCATTCAACTCTTAGTCGCCGCCGCCTTATTTCCCGGCTGCGCAATCTTAATCTTCCTCTCCTTAAACCTCTCACGTGCGACGACTCTCCACGATCCGACCGATCATTTTCCATACGTCCGCAATTTGGTCGCGAGATTCCCACTCAGCGCTCGACGCGATCCGCCAATTATTGTCTCTGACCTCGTCCAAACTTCCACCCCTGAAACAAACCATTGTTTTTTCTTCAATTATTTCGTCTTTACTTTTACCATTTCTTTAGATATAAATTCACATTCGTACTGAGAGAACATCAAAATATATAGTACATTTTTTCATATTAAAGTGACAACTATATTATACTCTTTTTTATATATAATGGGTGAATTATGGATATTTTTTTATTTTTTTATCCGGTTTTAAGTATATTTTGTTCAATTAAAACAATGTATAGTTAAATTTAAAATTACTTATGTTAGTATTACTTTATGTAAAAATTTACTATACACGTGTGTGATCATTTTCAGTACAACATTTGAACTTGAGTTTTAAATTTGAAAAGGTTGAAAATTTTTTATTTATAAAACATGTTTTGTTCTTTTTGATAAATTAATTTTTTTCGTTATAATTTTTTAGTCAACCAATAAATTATTGTTTAGTTTGATCATCAAACAAAGATTTATGTAAAAATAATTTCTATTTACTTTGTTACACTATCGTAGTTATTATAATATGTATAAAATATATATATAGGAGAATGTTCAATTATGTGGATGTGTTTCACTATGGCAAGAATAAGTTTACTTTTCATCCTTCATATTCGATTTACACATTTATCTCGTTGCTTTCAAAAAAATCTTCAAAGGCTATTTCTCTTGGAGCTCGAGTACCTCCATAGGGATCAGCAAAGAGCAACAATTTGTCAGAGAGTAAAATTCTCAGTGATGAATTTGCGGGTGTCAATACATATTTTATCTCTTTTTTTTCGGCAAGTTTTTCCGAATGTTGAACGGTGAATTTGAAAATCGAGAATAAGCGAGCGCGGCTAGGATCGATTCGTACACGAGGGTACATCAATTTCGCAGATGGAAACGACCCAGAAAGAAAAAGCGAAGGAGAGAGAGAGAGAGAGATGGGTACGAAAATATGATGGATGAGCAGAGCAGCGATGAGTAAGTGGAAGATACACGTGATCGAGTTGGATGAGATGTTCACTCTGCGGCTTGGGGTATTGTAAACTCTTACTTTGGTCCCCTATAATACTCCGAAGCTCGAAACTATTCCTCCCGCTTATTACCCGGCAATGGATAGAGCAAGCTCAACTTTAGCGACATTCGTGATCCATGTAAGAACGTACAAGGTGTTCCAAAGTTTACTTTTATTAAAATTACAAAATCGTAAATGCCTTTATTGCTCATAAATTATAGCCATAAAAATGAAGCTACAAAAAAAGCTTTAAAAAATATTTTTTCATTGTGTTTTTTAACATAATTGTGATTAATTGAACTTATATGAAGTTGCAACTCAGATGACCTATACAGAATTCTAATGATTTCTAGACATAAATTAATTCATCTTCAATTTTATATTATAGTTGAAATTACTTATAGATCATTTTAATTCTATAAAGATATTATGAATTTCAATGATTTTATCACTTATTATAAACGCGAAGCTTTAAAAAAATATCATTTTCAACCAGCTATTTCATTTTTTAACATTTATTTACTGGTATTCATCATGACGTTTTTTTTTAATTGTCGTTCGTTTCCCGTTATCGCTTCGTCCAATATTTTCGCACGTTTTCAATAAATTATCATTTTTCACTGCGGACACTATTTAGCGAATTAAAAAATTTTATTCGTCACGTATTTCGATATCTGTTTAATTTATACAGAATTTTGTGACAACTTTTAAATGAGTACGAAACCCGGGGGATCTCGTGAAATATTGATGGTATTACCCGGGTTTTCGGTATTCTACGTATTTTTTGCAGTCATTATCATCCATCCGCTACACATTATTTCGCCAATGTTCTCTCGTATGAAATGGAACAAAAAGCAGGTAAAACTTTCGTCTGCTTTTACCTGTTCTATTTTTCACACCGAATGCATTTCGTTATCCATGGAAAAAAAGTATTCACCCACGACGTGTGCGAACATCGAATGTTTTTATTCATTTGAATAATTACTGCGAGAGCTGATATTGCAATCGTACTTCTCGCGTTGGGAAATGGTATGGAAATATGTTTTTTTTTTGATAGGCGTCGATACAGAAAATGTATTTCAGTTTTTTCTCCAGTATAGTTTCGTAAATTGGTTCGAGGCTGTATACATTTTCGGAATAATTTTAGCATACATGCACGTTATCAGGCGATTACTTGGTTTTTCTCATTACCGATTGACCGATTGACATATCAATTAAATGACAAATAAGCGATAGTCATTTGTCACAGTTGCAATACCGTACACCCATCGATCATGCGACCACGTTTCAGTTTATATCCTCGGATTACAACGTACGTACACTGCCTCTAGTCCACAGTTTCAATTTTTCACAAATTTTTTGGTGATATATTCAATTGAATTATATTTTCTTAAATCTTTAATCTAATATTTTTTTAATTTCTCTAACAATTTGTGCGGAGTAAAAATTATATGTATATGGTTGGTGCACGTGTATTTGGTACTTTCAATATTATAGCATATACTCAAAAAAATTTTATTTTATGTATTTTAATATTTTAATGGGATAAATTATACTTTCAGAACTTAAATATTTCTTTGAATAAATTTGAATTCTATAAATCTTAATTTTTATACACAAAAATTACTTAAATCCTTGAATCAACCGAACCAAAATATAATAAATGAAATATTTAGTTCAGAAACACCTTTATATCTCATGAGTATACTTTCAACTAACTTTTTAGTTGCTAGTTGGATCGTTTTGGATCCTGAAGTCCAAAGTATATGAAGTTTCGAGAAATAGCATTAGATATTTCGTTATACATTGTATTAAACCAAACGTATAGAGTATACGCATATAATTAATTTTACTCTAAAAAAATATTTATAATTTAAAAACAATCGCGATAATCAGTTCTCTCATACTATAGTGTGAAAAGGCTTGTGGCGGAAGGCCGTTTAAACGATAGGGAAGAAAGATTGTAAATATTGGTTATTTTAAATGAAGGGATGAAGAGGAAAATAGTGATAGATGATTCAAGGCTTCATGTAAAGTTCGACGACGATGTTTCACTCCTGCTTCTGTTACGGATCATGTGTATTAAACACGTAAAAGTTAGCGGGGCCTGTGTTACGCGAACGAGTATCGCCTTGTCCGGGATCCCCGCGCGTTTCTGACGATTTCAGTCATTCGATCTACGTGTTCTCTGATGGGAGCTAGGAGCTAGGGTACCAATTTCTATCACCGAGCCACTCGAGCCGGCATAATTAACAGTTGGCAGTATAATACTACTCCGCGAGGAATACCTCCGGTGAGTACGCACGCACGATGGATTCGAATGAAATTGCATGACAGCTAGTGTGCTAATTCTCGCCTACTGATCAAAGGGAATTGCGTTCCGGCAACGATATTCCAACGTTTGCTGACACCTAAACAAATTTCAACCGCTCTCCGCGTATTCAGAAACGAGCTTAAACAAATTCAGCGTATACCGAATTCACATCGCAATATACTCCACAGAAGAACTTTTCGCGATAAAAAAATCAATATTTATCGTCCACTAAGATAGCTATCTCGTCTTTCACTATATGTCAATTTTGCTGTCGAATCACGTTATTTCATGATAAGTATATTTTATTTTTTTCCATCATTTCTCTTCATTTACATGTCAAAATGGAAGAATATAATTTAAATAAAACACATTTTTTGAGCTTGACTTTAACGAGAGATTAAAAGCTTGAGCGAATCGCTCGTGAAAATTATTTGACTCTCGGAGCGATTAATACTATTTTGGCTCCTTTGAACATGAGTATAGAGGGAACGAAGGGGGATGAAAGTAACAATCGTAGGGTCTTGGAATCGATAAATGAATATGTTGGCATTAGATGGAGGATAGTTGTGGATGTAACAAGTTCTGATGGCGGCATTGTCATCAGGGAAGCGTGACCGCGGGGGTTGACGTCACAGGGAGTCCAATTTCGGTCAGTTGGTCGACCCGAATTCGGAGCGCTGGGAGAATTGTAACAATGCGAAGGTACGGAGAGACCGAAAAGGGCGGAAAGTGTGTGGAGAAAAAAAGAGAGAAATTATACAATGGGGGTTGGAGAATAAAGATGAAAAATCAAGAGATCGCGAGGGGTGAGAATTTCGCAACGGATGACGAGGATCTCTCGTCGTGACCTACGAGATGAGCATTTCTCCATGCAATGACGTATAAGCTGCGGAGAATACGAGCACATAAAGGTGAACCGATCTGCTCCTATATATAATATATGGTTTCAAAGCTCCCCGATGCTCGTTCGAGGATCCTCCAGTCGAAATTGTATCGTGTTTGGTATATACGCATTAAAGGCACATTTGCCAATCGAAGGGTTGAGACATTTCGATGAATTTGACACGCCTTTATACTGATATCGACACGATCGGTTGACATACAATACTCGATGCGGTTACATTCAGGGACATATTTCATTGGAAAATATTTAGTTGATTCAACACTCATTTATATTTCAAATTAAAATTGAACTTCAATTAAATCAAGAAAAAATTTAGCTTGGTTTACAGAAATATAACGTTGAATGTATAGAATTTATGCACAGAGACAATATATATTGCATGAAAAATTACTATATATGCTTTGTTTGTAGAAACATATTTATCGAAAATTTTGAGGATTTTTTCGGATTGAACATATATACACGGTATATTTTGAGTATACATGCAATGATAAAAATTGCCATTTGTTGCAAATAGTACAATGTTCTGTTTATAATAAAAATGCTAAATTTTATGATTTTTGAAAAATGATTTTAATGTATGTAATTCAATATCATACCATACTTTATATACCAAATAAAAAAAGAATTAAAATATAGATTAAGATTGAGAAAATAAATCCAATGATCAATTCATGAAAAAAAAAACATGGAAAAAAAGGACGTCTTCAATTACACAGTATATATCTCGAGATAATTGATTTTTATTAACCAGCGCGAGTTTGATCGCAGCGTTAATCGATTCTGTCAAATAATCGATAACCAATGAAGCTATCGATAAGTAATTAACGTGTCCAATTTCCAAGTAGGCGAAACTAGGCTGTTTCGCGTGAGGACATCAGTGTATATGAGTAAGCGTGTACGGTACATAATATACGTATATTTATGTCGGCGCGAAGCAAAACTGTACAGGAGAGTTGAGAAAAGGAGGATGGGAGAGGGTTGCCATGGAAACGGAAACATCGCCCGTTCTGAACGTCTAAAGTTCTGGCGCCTTCAGAAACGACGCCGATGACCTCCACGACGCGAGAACGGTATGAAACGTAAGCTCTCTCTCTCTGCTCCCCTATATTTTCATTTCGATCTCTTTCAATTTACTAAAATATATACTATATAAGATGTTTCGAAATTAACAGAAATAAATACACACCATCGTCGTGATGGCTATGAAATTCATTACTTATTCCGCAAAAATTGAAATAAATTCAACGAATCTTTCATCATATTATGAATAGACAACTTTTTATTGGTTGGAAACATATATCCCGCACGAGAGGACATTTATTTTATTTAAAAAATATATACCGGATCGTGAATCTTTCACATTTCTTGGTAAATATGCGTATTTGAAGCCCCGCCGTGACGGTTTAAGACAGAAGTGACGAGCGACCCGACAAAGGGACAAAGGGATCGAGAGACAAGAGATGAGTCGAGAGAGAGCAAAGGGTTGTTGATATACATATATAGTAGAGGCAAATGGAAAGGGCGGACGAATTTTCCAAGAATAAGTTGCGAGAGCTCGGTCTACAGAGTTTGTGTCGTTTGAGCCACGACCATCTTACACATTTTTACTCCTTTGTTTAAATATTCATGTGTTTTCACATGAACAACTTCTTACCTTTATATACACTCATCATTCATTTATTTTTGCTTTTCTTCACATTTTTTTCTTTTTTAACTTCCACGATAAAGACTCGAATGAGCTCCAGCGTGTACGAAAAATCTTTCGAAGCGAATGTTGCAAAATGTCGCGAAATTTCTCGAAGCTCTCTCGAGCTCGTTCCCGATCAAAGCCATCAGGCACAGGACGAGCCCGAGAAAAGATTGAAAAACGTATCCGGGCTACGTTTTAATTTATTCCATTCCGCTCGAACTCCTCTCGTCTCAGGACATTGAATTAAAGGGAAAAAAATTTCAATACCTCGATATTATATACGGAGAAAAAGTTGTTATCCGCTCGAAAAGTTTTTCGCGCTCTCGCTTCCCTATTTCAATACGAAACATTTTCTTAATTCAAGTTTCGAGAATATGGCGAAATAGAAAGAAGGTATTTGACAAAAATGACACAGAAAATGTATAAAAGAAAAAAGCAAAAAGAAAAATAACTGGTAACTTTCATCGAACAATTCGAAAGGCAAGACTGGATGGAAAAAAAAGAGTGTTTGGCTGGCAGGAAGAATCGATATCGGGGTGAGAAAAAAAGAGCCTTGGCTTTGCAAATATATAAATTCAAAGTTGAAAAGAGAAGTTGGAAGCAGATTGTGATGCTTCCATTCATTTTTTGCAGAAAAACATTATTTTTGCCTTTACTAAAATTTTAATTTTTCAAAAATACAAAAATCCTAGAATTTAAAATAGCATCAATACATTTAATTTAAAAAAAATGCAAATTTCTTTAAAAAGTATGTATAGTGAAATTTTTTGTTTTGAAATATTTTATTTGATTTCAATATACTAATTAATCTGAGCAAAAATAAAAAATTATAATAATGAAAAGTTTAAAAATCATTACCAGAATCATTCTTTGGCCTTTTTAACACGACCTCGCTTTTACTTGATCATTTTTAAACTATCTTATCTACACTGTATATAGAAAATTTTCGATTGAAAGCTCTCTAACTTGCTTAAAAGAGATTATTACTTACGAGAAACGTGATAATAAGTTAAACACAGAAGCGTGTCGATGAATTGAAAACACATTTTAAAAAACTCTCGTTTTAGTAAAAGCACGCACTTTCAAGAGTGTAAAAAGTGCCTGAAAAAAATGACACAGGTAAGTGTGTAAAAACAACAGAGAAAATGTATAAGGGATGAAGAAAGAAAGAAAGAAAGAAAAAACAACCGATGGCAATAATAACTTTTCTCCAACAATTCAGAGAGCAAGACCGAAAGTGAAAAAAAAGGATGTTAGGCTGGAAGGAATAATCGATATCGCGTGTAGAGAGAAGTAAAAAAGAAGGGCTTTGGCTTTGAAAAAAATTGAAAATAGAAAAAAAAGAGGAAATGGAGGGCGACAACGAGGCGATGTGAGAAAGAGAGGGCTGCTTTCCGGAGATGAAAAATGCTCGGAATTATCGGAAAATTTACATAACGTCGAGAGCATGAGCTTCTCCGCGGGAAGCTCTACCGTCGCCGGGATCGTGGAAAGGAAGGCAGGCGGTATATAGATGAGGGAGAGGGCCAAAAGGGATGCATGACGTTAAACGTGATATTCCCACTCGGCTCTCTATCCGGCTTTCGCTGTAGCCATTCGATACGCGAGGAGACTCCTTTTACAAAGCAGCCTCCCAATCCCCCCCCGCCTTGATGCCGATTCGCCTTGGCTTCCCGGTACAATCGCACCGAAAACTTCCTTTCAATCGCCTTTTCTTCTTATCACTTCGCCGAATATCGCCCGTCCCGCCGCCTTCTCTCGATATAGCCTCCGGATTATTCCAATTTTCGTGAACGTGTCGTGTGAATTTCTTTCGCGTAAATGCCCCTCCGCACGTGAAAACATTCGGGCGAATCGTCTAAATAAAGAATCAAAATTACCACTTTTTTTTCAATTTTTTCTACCAGTGTATTATTATTAATTTTTTGCAAAATCGACTTAAAAATGTCAAAGTGAATAAACCGAAGGGCGAATATTTTATTTTATAATCCTTGCGGAAATAAGTAAAAACTGAATCCTCGTTGAGGGAAAAAAACCGCGTTTCCGCCTGGCGAATACAATATTCCCATTTTCCTGAATTTTTATTCTGCATATGAAAAAAAAATTGAAATTGTGAGAAATTTTATCTTGTTTTTCGCCTTTTTTACATTAATTATTATTACATTTTTTTCCGAAGATAATTAAAAATTATGGTAATTGAGTAACCACGGTAGGAATATCCATTTAATGTTCTGCTCCGAAATTCAGGCGAAATTCTCGTTAAAAGGGAAAAACGTTTTCCGTGTATATACGTATTTTCGTCCATCGCGAGAGCCAAAAAAATCGAGTTTCAATAATATATACGAGAGCCTCCGATAAGGAAAAAATAGAATCGTTAAAATCTCTTTTGAAAAAAAAAAGAATCTCGCACTCGTCAGAATCATCCTTTATTAAAAAAGACACGAGGCCTCTAATCGATTAATCGGAATAAAGTGCATTATGCGGAGCGTATTGAGTTTTGGTTAATCTCTACTCATTAAAAAAAATTCAACAAGTTCAGTCGAAGATCAGTTCTAGTAATTTTCAATCATACGAAGAGTGAATAGTTTAGTGTTTTAAATTTATAATATCGTTTCCAAATTTTAAAAAAATGTTGATGCGGATGCATCCTATACAATTAAAAAAGAGAAGAAGCCGTTTATGTAAAAAAGTGCACAAAATATAGAAATGGAAAAACGGAAATGGAAGATATTCGAAAGCTAAAAAATGGTTCAGACTGTTTATCAGAAAAGAAAAAAAAATTGATTTTTCTTCATTTTCTGAACAATTTTTCCTTCACATCCAGCAATTCCGTTCGGTTTCCGTCTTTGATTAGCGCAGAGAGCGACGTATATTCGGAGCTTCTAATTGAAACTTCGACTCGAATCGGCCCCGAGGCGTTCTTGCACAGAGGATCAAGCTTTTCGTTTTATTCTATTTTTTTCTTCTCTGTGCCAAGTTGGTCGAGAAGGAGGTAAAGAAAGACTTCGGTGTGTTCTTCGCAGCGGGAACAAGCTAGTCCGAGTAATGGAAGAGCCTGGGACACGATTGTATAAAACACCATATATGTCTGCGTATTACGTGTCCACGAAGAGAATTATATTCGAAAAGCTATACCATGTTTTGTCGTACTTTGTTAACGGCTCTGAAATTCAGACGAATTTTTATACAAAACATATGTATATAACTATTCTAATAGTTCTTCAAGACTCATCTCATCATTTTTTTAAGCAAAATACAATAAACTTTATGGGAAAAAAATCCTCAAAATTTCCAGATTGGTATATCACAGAAATAAACGTATTCTTTCGGCTGAAAAAAAAATCACCACAGTAGATTTATGAACTGCGACAATTTAACTAAATTAATTAAGAAGTTAACATATTTTTATAATAAAATAAAAAAAAATTATTACAGAATTTATATTTTTATGGTATAAAATGTATCTATCGTTGATGAATTTATGAAAACTATAGGAATAAAATAAAAAGTAAATAAAAAGCAAAGATACATATATGAATGAAAAATGAAAATCATGAAGAACGTCCGAAGTGTGTGGAAGGGCATCGCGGAATGTTATTGCGACCGAGAGGCAAAGCGGAGACGAAGAGAATAACCGCGATGAATGAAATTTACAATGCGGTGCGTGTTTCAAGATAGTATATGGAATCGGGAAAGTAGAGAGAGAGAGAGGCAATATCGAGGTTTATTGAGAGTCAAGTCGGAGAATCTGCAGGAATATATCCAAATTTATCTGTCCCCTCGAGCCCGTGGCGGCGGGAAGGCCGTAAAAACTGGATCAAGGTTGAGAGAAAAAAGTTTGGGGAAAAGTGAGATATAAAGAAGCGGAGGGGGGGGAGAGAGGAGGGAAGGCGGACAGAAAAGGAAAAACGTGTGTGAGAGAGAAAAAGAGATTTCGAGGAAAACGATGGTTAAGAAACAGACGGAGAGAACGAGGAACTCTCGGATAAATGAGGCAAGAGGAACCAGAGGAGGAGGAGGAGGAGAAGAAATGGACCCGAGTAAAAGCCACAAATTATACCCGAGCTCTACGTGAGGGTTCGCCAGAGTCTCTGGGCAAAGAGAAAAGGAAAAATGAAGGAAAAATTCTACCGTTCGAGACGCAACGCCCGAGCGTGTCGACGTTTCCTTCCACTCCAATTTTCTGCGTGAAAACGAGAGACAGAGCTTCGTATAGCAGCGGGCCGTTTAGTCTCGTTTTTTTTCCTCCCTCATCTCCGTATCCATTTAATATCTCCCTGAATTGTCCGTTTGACGATGAAAAAAATGTGAATATCGCATTCGAACTTGGAAATGACTTCTTGTTTTTTAAATTTTCCCTCTGTTCCGATAAGTGATATCGCGAGGAAATAATATTTGTTCAAAATTTTTATTCAAAAATATACAGATTCTTATAGAACTGATGAAGACTTTCCGGCTCGCCTTTTTTCAACCTTCGTCGAACGTTTTTGTGCCGGCGATAAATATATTTTCGATGAAAACAAAAAGAGCGGACGCGAGGAAACACTTTCCGTGCAGGCGTAAACTCTCAGCCGATGGGGAATCGAGCCGTTCAAAAAACGATAATGGCGAAAGCTCCGTGCGGGAGAACGATTAAGGAAAAATATATGTGGATTTTGAAAAAAAAAGTGCTGTCTACACCTTCATGTACGCGCGATGGGGATGAAGAGTGATCGATTGGAAAGTAATATGCGATTTAGCCATCGCAAAAACATTTCAAAGCCTCGAACTCGTATCGAAAAAAAAAATTTGATTAGCTGTCACTTAAATTTTTACTCTCCCTCACAGAATTTTCGTCGTTCCATTTTTTTATTTCAGCCATAAAACTTTTTTAACCGTTTTTATAACGATTTTGCAGTGTGCTTGAAAAAGAATTTCTTTTTTATTTTATTAAAAATTTTGTTGTCCGCGTACCATATCCCTGTTCAAACGTTTCGTAGCTACATTCATAAAACATTTTTATTTAGGTAAATAATGGAATTTGTTGTCGTATATGTTTTTAATGGCAAGAACTATTGAATAATTTTTTTGATAATTTGTGCAAAATTCGTAATATTAAATTTTACGATTTGATATAAAAATAAAATATGAAAAAAAGATGAACAGACCCACGTGGCGAAAGTTGTGAATATAAACGATGAATAGAGTTTTCGATAAGAGAAACAAGCAGTCGCGAATACACAATAAGGCTGGTGAAAGGCTGCGAAGTACTTTCCTACACGGAGTTTACCCATACATGCGCGTATTTATGTGTATACGAATTTATAGAAAAATTGTACTTTGAGAGGTATATAGTAATAACGGAGAAATAGCCGTACCTCTGGGAAATTTCTTGCGGATTTTTCTCCTCGATATGTTTCTCGGGACAAAAAGAGGAGTCCGCCACAGTATTCCCTCATTCCACCGGATATTTTTTACTTTGTAACCGCAACGATAATACAACGGGAGCCAAAAAAAGGCCTAGATATTGGGGAGGAAAAAAGATATATGTGTAGGAACAAAGGGGTTAAGGCACTTCTAGAACGGACATTCGAGTCTTAAATTTTATTTGCACTAAAAGATTCGAAAAAATTGTGTACAGTATTTAAAAAAATAAAATAAAAAACTTCAACAGATATAGAAATTGTTACAAAAATTGGAAATATTCACCGCATGAATATATTGATGAATCTTAATTTCAATGATTTTACTTATAAAACTTTTATAAAGGACTTTGTATTGGTACATACTTAAATAAATATTCATTATATAAAAATATTTCAAATTTATAGTTAACTATACGCTTTGTACAAAATTGCATAAAAATACAATTTCGCAGTGTTCCATATATGTTAATCGAAGAAGTTTGAAAAATATTATTTTCTCGACATTGCAGTATAACTGAAACGAAGAAGAGAAAAAAGAAAATGGTCGCAAGTTGCTGTCAGAGTTTGAAATTATACAGAATGATATTTCGATTAAAGATAAAACATGGGATAAAACTTTGGTATAAAGAATGTACGTTTTCTCGTGATTGTAATAAGTTGCCGGGAGCCAAGAATCTTTGACAAGTTTGACAGTCGGTGGACTTTTCTCCAGATCTTTATTATTTCTCGAGCGAGCGCGAGCCGCTCGAGCGATCGTTCCATATCCCGCGCGTATGGACAGGGAGCTCTATAACAGAATGAATTTCGTGACATCCTGGAGTACCTTTCGTCCCGGAGCCAGAAAAGTTCGCCTCGGCGAGTCATTAGCTCCGGTCCCGAAGCTTTTTACATTGCAAGAGCGAGGATTTTCAAGTCCACCGCCGGGGACGAGCTGCGAAATGACTTCGCGATGAGAAGTAAAGAAACTCGACTCGTAACTTTGTACGCGCCGACACCAACAAAAGTCATTTAAATAAAATAATATAATATAGAGAAAAAATGTTTCGAGTTCGCTCATCGCGCTGCAAATATATAAGGAATCTCCCCCGGGGGAGATTACGATTTTTCAATTTCTCGAGTGTCCGCGTTCGACAAAAATATGTCGAGTGTCCGCTCTCGTGCCCGTTCCATCGATTTTCGAAATAATCCAGAAAAAGTATATTATGCGCAACGTGTGCGGAGATATATGTATTTACAAATAAGTGACTCTAAATCCGTCGACGGGCTTCGTTCCGGAGTTTTTTTTCGCGAAACAACGGAGCAGGCGAGCCCTATTCTCCCCTTGAATAATTCCGAATGAAAAAGGCGACCCCAGCGCGCCCCGACGGGGCTTCGGAACGCGATGACGATCGGCGAAACATTAAAAAAGAAGGAATGATGAATGCCGGAGAGCAAAAAAGGTATAATAAACAAGGGGCAGCAGGAGTTGAACGCAGAGTCAATGAAGTTCGATAATAAGAATGATTCTCGCGCGACTACAGTTATTTTTCTCCCGTTGCTTTTATTCAAGCCCAAATCCTCCATCCGTTTCTACTTTCATTAACTCTCGTTATGATTTTTATGGGATCGGATGCTCGCAGATATTGAATCACCCACGCCTGTGTGTCCTCCGAAGTGTGCACTTACACTCGACGACCTTTCTCCTCGCGGTCATTATGTTGCTTCCTCCCCCCCTTCCTCCGTTCCAACCCCCCGCCCTTGCCGGCATTCCCACCCTCCGTGCTCGTTTTTTTTTTCCTTTTCACGCTCTATCTCTGTTTATCAGTGTGTGTTTTTTTTAAACGCTCGTAAAGAAGGGTCGAGGACGTGAAAAAGCTCATGTGTAATTATAGAAGCTTCTCCCGGCCTAAGTGCTGAGATAATAAGTGCGTTTTCATGAAATGACGCGCGCCTCTGCCGTGCGCGAAAGGTTAAAAACAATTTATAGCTCGGCCCAAAGTATTTCCAACCGCTGAGCAAAAAATCACTCGCGCGTCTTCCACGCGAGAGGATGAAAGCATCGGGGATGGAAATGTTTGCTCCGGGATCCTCGGTCGTGGAAATTGTTGCTCTTTTATTCCTCTCGCTTATTCTCTCTCACTCTCTCTTCTCTTTTTATAGCCAAACATGCGAGAGGGCATTTTTACGCTTTAATTCAATTTACGACTGATGGTATTTGTTAATTAAAAAACGTAAAAAGTTACGAGTTCCTGCTCTTCTTCGTCTATTCATTTTTTATTATTATTTATTTTGATGCTTTTAGAAATGAAACATTTATGATCATTTACGAAAAGTAACTCCGCAACATTTTTTTCTCTCGCTTTTACGAATATTATCTTTGCTTTGTTTTCATCATTCGAAAATGAAATGAGCATCTCGTTCATTGTTCTCATTGTATTTTCTACCATAGCCTTTGTTCATCGAATAATGAATACGCTCCGAGTTTAAAAATTCTTTTTTTTATCTATTCATATTTAGATTTTTTCTTAGAATCATGAACAAAAAATGTATTTTTCTTTATATTTACTGGAAATGAATTCTTTTAGAAAAATTAATTTTCCTTTTTGAAACTTGCTTTATAACTTATTTACAAATTATATAACATCTTATTAATTACAAACTTTTTTAACGCAAACTCTTTGCTGTTATTTCTATACTTATATTTATGAATGATTTTTTTCTCAGTGTATATTCTTCCCCCACAAAAATAGGTATTTTATATTAGCTACAAATGTTGTTTCGAATGAAAACATATAAGATGGGTTTAAAATATCGCTAAAATATCGGAAAATAAGTTAGATTTTTTTATTAAAATATCTTTAAAATAAAAATAAATTGAAAAAAAAACCCTTATAAATGGCCAACTATGCAATTTGGACGTTTACTTTATCTCGTTTATTCATTTTCGAATCTTTTTTTTCCGTTTCTTAAATGAAATATGAATCTCGTTAATTCCGTTTATCTTTCGTGCTTCTTATAGTACTTACGGATGATATATTGATCAATGATATCCCGATTATTCGAGATCAAACGAGCCTGCTCCCATCGCCGACGATAAAAACAATCCCGGGAGAATATTTCGTGCACCGAGCGAACTTTTCCACACACGTGCCAAGCACAAACGCGCACCCACACGAGATCGACGCACACCCGGGCACACGCGCACACACGCGGATATCGAGAGAAAAAAAACGCGCGCACGTCACTGTTTCGTCTCTCGGAAAGTTTCTCACAGAATGCGTCAACGACTTGGAAAAAAAAGAAAGCGAGAACACGATACCGCAGCGATAAAGAAAAACAAAATTGAACGAAGGGAACAATATGCTCGGCAACGAATTTTCAATTTATCTTTTTGTCTCTCGGAATTTATTATCAAGAAAACTTGGTTCGCGATTACTTCGAGTGGAAAAAATATATGGGAAACATTTGCGGGAATGGTTTGCGTGAATTTCGGTGACTTTCGGCTGCACGCTCTCGATGTTTTCACCCAGACGATTTCGACGCAACCTTGAAATCCCGTTCCGTATACCGCTCGAAGCACATTATCATTATTATTATTATTATTATTATTTTATGCCAGGACTTGGTTATTTTTATTCTCCGTCCTGTGTCGAAGACTCCGTCGTCAAGTTTCAGCTCTTCTTCATTCCCAGAAAGTTGTCGAGAAACAACTTGACCGCGGGATCGACCGAGATCTTTTTGCTGACGAAGCCCAGCATATTTCTATACGTGATCGAATTCTCCCGATCGAGAGGTTTTCTCTCTTCTCGGTTTTCCAACTTTAGCCTCTTCGTCTCGGCGCACGCCCTCGGAATTTTACTTAATCTCGTGATCGATCATGCGAAAGTCGAGCGACGAGAATAAAAGCAGCGTGCATTCTAGCTCCTCAACCGCTTCAAATATATTTCTATCCTACCGAGCCTCACTTTCACCTTTCTCGCCCTCCTCTTCTGCTCCCCCGTCGTTTATCGCTGGATTAACAGAAATATCCTTCGATATACTTTTTGTCTCATCGTTGCCTTATTATTCGCCCTAACGAACGTCACTTTCACCTATCGCTTCCTTCCTGCTCCCCAGCACCCGTGTCCCCTCCGTTATTCTCAGAAGTACACCTCTTATCTCGTCCCTCAATTATTTGCCCTTGCCTTCGACACACGCTCTCTCGGACGATCCGAAAATTTTTCCATCATTTTCCCACTTCCCGTATATCGCGAGTGTGTTATCTCTACAAATAGTTATCCGAGGAGAGCTCTCTCTCTCTCTCTCGATTTTTTCGCATCTCGATTTCTCCCGGCGACGTCTTAACTCTGTCGACCGTCACACTTTTCCCATTTTTCATCCCTCTCGATAGCCTTTCTCCCCTGCGTCATTCTTCGTCAAGAATATTTTTCCACTCCAACCATTCATCTCGATTATTTGTTGCCCAGCACCCTCAATTATTTTCTATATACTCATCGGTGAAAAGACTAGAACGATGCGCAAGTTTTTCTTCGCAATTTCCTAAAGTTTATTCCCTTCGTACAATCTATCGTGTTATCTTTACATATTTTAACACCCAGAGGAATTATCACGTGTTTTTTTTCCGACAATAATTTATCTCGATTTGTCTCTATCGTAGAATAATTTTTAGCGTCGGCTTGGAGCCACGTTGGCGGAGAATCTCGTCGTCTTCGTCGTCGTCCGCGTCGCGGAGCACGAGTACGAGGGCAGCGTCGAGCATTCGCAAAATATCCGGCACTCGAGACCGCATTAAAGCTTCGCACACACGGACCAACACGCGCCGGGTCACCCAGTCAGCCGCCACTTCGCTCCATTTCTTTTCCTCTCTCTCTCTCTCTCTCTCTCCTTTTTGTCTCCCTTCCCTTCTTTCCCTCCTTTTTCACCCTCCCCGGCCCCCCGTCCCCCTACTTTTCCTTCATATAGTCTCTATTTGCCGAGATAAGAGGCTCTCGTCCGAGGAATTTCCACCTCGATACTCTCCGAATTTCCAGATTCCACGAATTCGTCCTCCTTAGAGTGCGCGACTATTTTCTCTATAATAGACTTTTTTCATTTATCGATACTTTTTTAATCGATACTCTCCACTGTGTTTCACTATCACACTCCCGATTCCTCGATTTTTTCACTTCATTATTCGCAATTTGCTTATTTACCTTATTTACTCGTATAATTATTCATTTATTTCTTTATTTTTTGCTTGTTCGTTTGTTTGTTTGTTTTTTCGTTAGAGATATAGTAACGTAAACACTATAAAAATGGAGGGCAAGAGCCTCGCGATCTCTTCTTATTTTCACGCTCGTTCACTTATTGCTTAAGCACTCATAGTCTCTGCAACGTGAGAAAACGGAATACCCTCGAATGATGCGTATCGTTCGATCGGTCCGACTTTAATTCTCGCCGGGTCGGAGAAAATATAGAATGCCGGGGGGAGAATCGGTCAAGCGAGGTGGGAGAAAAAGAGGATTCAGACTCGAGACTCTCGTCTGCTTCGTCACACTCGATTATCCTCAATTGCGCTCATATACATTTTTCGATCTCTCTATATATTTCTTAAATTTGCACATTTTCATTTGCAGATTTGCATACGCGACAAACGACCATCGTTTATATTTCAAGAACTAAGCCAAGTACGAGAGAAAAAACGTAATGGACCGCATATCGATCAAATGAAAAAAAAAATCAAATATTCGCCGATATCGTTTATTTATTCAAATTCTCGATAAACGAATAAATATAATAATAATTTTTAAACGATGAAATTTAATATTGAAATATTGGTAGCAATAATTGAAAAAAAAAGAAATAATCGGGAGTTGTCTGACTAGAAAGGTATCGTTCCACTTTTCAGTAGATAAGTCGTTGAGTAGTCAGACGCAGAATAAAAGTCGCGTATAAAACAAGAGCGAAACGCCGCAAGCTCTGGAGCACACCGGTACGGAAAACGAGATACACAGATCTTTATATTCGTATACGTGTACCGTGTGCACTCTGCGACTATTTCGAAAAAATCGTCAGAATCCACGTTTTCACTTGGCCAAGTATATAAAAAAGTGAAAAAAAAAAAACCCCCGAAGAATTGGCTCCGTCAGCTGAAAATTCACCGCGCGAGGTTCACTCGACCGAAAAACGGCTCACTCTGATAGCGCGAAGATCGTCTTCGGGCTCTGTCGAACAATCCGGAGTGATAACAAAGATAACGAAGGTCGTTCGCGGTGTTTTATCGTTGGCGACGATCGTGCAACGGGAATAAGAGAGGACGATTTATTTCGGAGACGAGAGAAGAGTCTGGATGACTCTGCGGAACAAATGTTTCGATAAGAGCCTCGAGGAATGAAAAAAAGGATGAGCGTATCGCGCGTGTACGTGTGTACATATATATTAGACCGAAAAAAACGGGGAAAAGAATCGGGAATCGCAAGAGCGAAGAAGAAATTTACGTTGTCGCGAGCTCGAGCGAGGAGAAACGAGGTTATAAAACGTCGAGTCACCGCGCGCGCGTTTCTCGCGGAGGCACACGCACCGGACCGGGGTGCGGGGTCCCGACGGTGGCGGCGGCGACGATGGAGGAGGAGGGGGGGAGGGAACTCGATGGGAGAATTTTCCTCTCGTGTTGCCCGGGGAGCGGCTATGGCGGCGGCCTGGCTCTCACTGCTGGTTCACCGATGGCTTCTCCTCGACGCTAAGGTGGGGTTTTCTCCTCTCTCTCTCTCTCTTCTCCTTTCTCCCCCTGCCACGCGGCTGCTCACGCAGCATCCCTTCTTCAACGCGCAGGATCGCGCGAATCGCGCTGGAAAAACGTATCGACGACCTGACGGACAAAACGCCGGAGCGCAGCTCCGGCCGGCCGGGCTTCTCGCCGGACTTTACGTCCTTATTCTGCTCGCCCATCCAGACTTTATTTTCTTATTTTTCTATACTCTTTTTTATTTTACTCTTTTCCCGTGTTCTCCCCTCTCTCTCTCTCTCTCTTCCTATTTTTGCCGCTTATTCTTTCACCTTTTTTTCGCCGTGTTCTTCGACCCAAGCAACTCCCCGACAGTCGTTGGCACCTCTCCTCTGTCCCGCTTCTTTCCCTCTTGATTCTCGTCTCGGCGGTCAATCACTGTAACTCCCCGCTTGCGTGCGCTTCTCCGAGCTTTGCGGATGCCAGTCGCCCGACGACCAATGCGAGATCCCATCTTTATTTTTCTCGCTCTCTCTCCTCCTTTTTCCTCTTTTCGTTCGTCGAGCCCATTTTTCATAAATACCGAAAATGCCCGGCAATTTTGACACATTGATAATCAAGACGTTTCAACGTTTTCTGCTTAATCAGAAAACGATTCACTGAGCTCTTCGAGTATTTTCATAAACTCGAAAGTTTCAGTCAAATCTCCGATTTTTTTCAGGATGAAAAACTCTTGAAATTATGTCCAAATTATTAAACAAATATTTTTTTTTTGCCAAAAATAATTTGAAGGATCTTATCATTTGAGATTATTCTTCATAATTTTGTCATTACTGTGAACTTATAAATATGAAAAACACGAGGACGTTCTTTAAATTCTTCGAGCAAAAATTTTATATTCGACTTACCAAAACTATCGTAAAATAATAATTTCAAAATGTTGCAAATTTATACAAATTCCAGAGCGAGTATTTTGCTTCAAGACGAGAGAAGAGCTCTTTATGGAACTTCGAATTTTGTAAATTTTTCAAATAAACTCGTTCGTTGGTTTTAAGAGCGAACTCGGTTCAAACTGAAGGTTCGGTCGAAAGCAAAAGCTTTTTTTCAATAAAAACTCTCGTTCGAGCTTTTCAAAGTTCTTAAGAATGTTTTGTATTTGTTTCTACCACATATTTCGTCGCTCTGTCGGCTTTTACGATTCTTCGCCCTCTCGGTGGACACTCCGGACCATTCAACCCCTCGCGTCCGAGTTGATGCGACGTCACGTGTCAAACTGCTCCCATTCTCATTCTTTCGACTCTTCTTCCACTCTTTTCCGCACCCCTTCCTCGCCGCTTTCATTTTTTTCCTCATCCCATGCGGCACATTTTTTATTCTCTTCGAACGTTTCTTCTCGTCATCCCTCTTAAATTAAAAAAAAAATAACATAAAAGGAACTCGAAAAGAAACAACCGGAGGCAATAATATTGCCCGGTGCATTTTGCTTTGAAATGCTTGCCGAAAAGAAAAATTGTAAGAGAAAAAATTTTCGAGGCGAGAAAAATATAAAAATATAAATTAATTTAATTTTTTGTCAGCATGCTTTCATAATAATTTAAATCCATATATATAGATGAAAAAATTTAAAAAAAAATTTTTTTTCGTGTATTTCAAGTATTTAGTATATGAAAATTTGATGTCGAACCGCGAAGCCGGTTAAACTTTTCTGACGACTTGATCGACGTATCTCGTGAAATGACGATTATCACCGTCCATTTATCAATCTCGGGATCGAAGAAACGTATATTCTCTCCGGATCTTCCATTGTGCGACATTTATTATCAAAATTTCTATTCTGGTCGCGTCATCCTTTTTCATTGTCGTCTCGTTCGAGATCGCCTTTTTATTTTTTCATCATCAGCGCCATTCATAAATTCTGGCGTCCAAGCGGCGAAAATTCAGGGGATGACAAGCTGCAGAAACGACAGTCGAAGTGACGATGACGAAAGGTTCCGGCTTACCCGACGCGCCTCGTAATGAGCGTGTCAATCAATAACGGCCAATGAGAAATCCCACTGTCCGATAAACAGTTCGATACACAATATCCAATTTTCATCTTTCTCAAGCCAAATTTTATCATTTATTTTCTATTTAAATTATTTTTCACTCATTTACATTTTTTATTTTGTAATTTTTATTCTTTTTCCATCAATGAAAACCTTGGAACCTTGGAAATTGGAAGAATAATTCTATAAGCTTATTTAAAATATGTATTTTCAATCATTTTTCATCGTTGCATAAATGAATTGCAAAATATTCTATTTACAATTTAACCCTCTAATTATATGAAATTTCTAAAGGCTAAATTTCTAAAGATGAACAATTGTCGATGGAATTTCGCAAATGAAAGACAGCACTCGCGAAGACACACATTTTTGTAAATGAGAGCAACAAATAATGCGGACGAATAATATATGATTTCGATGAAAAAGACGGAGTTCATTAAAGAAGAATTTATTGAGTAAAATGGGAAATAGTAGTCTGGCGTGGTAGAAGAATATTTGAAAAATTCGAAAGCGGTTGGAAAAGGAATATGAGAGAACAAAGGATCGTATTGACTGTAATTCGATAAGGTACGTGTCTGCCGGCTGAGGCGAGTGGGGAAACCGGAAAATAGTACGGGGTATACGGAGCTTTTTCAAGCGGAGAGCTCCGGCATAAAGAATACCCCCGTGTCGAGTTTACGTACAAAAGCATTTCGATACAAATCCTTATCGCGGCGTCGATTTTCCCCTTTTTCTTCTCTCCAAAGGCAGAATATGTTCAATTTTTTCCTCTCTCCCATTCATCTCTTTTTTCATCCCCGATAAATGGACGTTCACTTTCTCGACGCAAAAGAGCGAACACGCGAAAATATCCCGAATATTACCGAAACTTTCGACCTTTCGTGAAAATTTTATTGACACTCCCCGGCGTTCATTTGTTCATCGAAGCAAATTTGGGTTTCGGTGTTTGACACGATTAAAATGGTCCATCAGAAAAACACTCGCTGGTGCTTTTCAACGTTCACATCGATATACATTGGAATATTTTCTTCCAATTCCGACGAGCGAGCGTTTTGAAATATTTTTAAAAATATATAATAAAAAGGTGAGCGGTGAATTAATCGTTGATGGCATCAGAGATCAAAGAACCGAAATAGTCGATCACTCGAAAAATCAGTCACAAATGGAATTAACGCGGGAAGCGCCGCATGGAAATAGAACGTGAGAGCTAGCGAGGATCGCCCGAGTGAAATACGTGACGGTAATGTATCTGTGTCTGCATCGTTTCGCTGTTTGACGCTGGCGAGTTCGATCTCATAAAATATTCATGAGAGAAGTTTTGCCGGGGCGGCTCTCCGGTGGACGATTGGCATTTCTCGGCGACCAGCGTTTTCCCTTCCGCGAATACCCTTCCGGAGATCGAAAGAGAAGGAAATAACGCCTGAGAATCGCCGCTCGAGAAAACTCGCGTGCGGAAAGCCAGCCCCCGTCTGGAAACGTCAAAGTGTCGCCCTTGCCGCCCGACCATTTCCCACATTTTCCACCCCCGCCCGATCTTTCTCGCCCGACAATCTCCTCGGGAAAGGTCAATGTCGCTGGGTCATCCATCGACCTCCTTTCAATTTTCCATATTTACTTTTTTCATCCAACAACAAAATTATCTCCTTTTAACTTTGTGCGCCAATCGTCAACTTTTCATGTCAATACTTTATTTGTGATTAAAAACGTTCTCCTTTACACTATACGTAGCAACAAACAAATTTTTATCAAATCTATAATAATACTTAAATATTTGTATATAAGAGAAAAAATGATTTTTAATTTATTAATAATGAAATTAATCTTTGAAAAATTTATTGAGCAAATTATTGCACGCGATTGTTACTTCCAAATTTTTTTTTCTCATAAAAACTAAAGGTAAAATGATGAGATTAAATTTTTTGATGCAAATACCATGCAAGTACCATTTTAAAAAAATAAACCAACAAGAAAAAACGAAAGGCAACTGTTAAAATTTAACGAGACAAAAATCAATTTTCAATTGTTTTTTTTTTTCATCGATCGAGCGTAAAAATAAAGTATTTTTCGCAATACTTTTCAGGAAATACAATTACGCTTAGTGCTTTTGCTAAATGGAAAACATCGACTCGATGTGGCCAAGAGCAGGTAAAAAGGAAAATACGAAAAAAAAGCCGCCACGTAAAAGCCACGAGTGACATTTTTCAATGTTTTTTTGCATGAGCCGCGAACGGAAGGGAGAGTCGGACGAAGAGATGTTCGAGAGAGAAGCGTGAGAGGAATCGAAACGGCCCTAGTACGTAGCAAATACTAATTAAGGTTAGACAATGCATCAGTGCACCGGGTGTCCCGATATTGAAATCGGACTTTAATAAAATTAGTATATCCATTAAATATAATATAACTAATAATTCTTGACCACTTTTTCGTTTATTTATTCATTCACGCCATTTGTGTCTTCAAAGTATTCTCAAGTGTATTTTACCAAATTTGAGGGGAAAAAAATTCTCTCTGCTGTGAAGGAAAATTGACCAAAAAATCGTTAATTATTTTCAGCTCTCAGAGTCGTCTTTCGTCGGCGACTCGTAGAGCGAAAAAATGACCTACAATAAACGTTTTTAATTCAGCATTAAAATTCTGATCCAATTAACCAGATATTAATCTGGAGTGTTTGGACACTCCGTACGTAGTTCACATTAACGATACTCTCCCTTACTTTGCTTCCTCTCTCCATCGCCGTCTCCTGGATAGTTTTGGCTTACTCACGACTCCAGGCTGCGGTCGAAAACCGCACGAAAATTTACCGTACCGAAGCCGCACGCTATTGTTATCTATGCCGCACTAACCTCCACGAAGAGAGCTTTCTGAACCAGGAGAAAATAATATTTATGCGTCTCGTAAATTTATGCAACACTCGAACATGCCGCTGGTCCTCGAGTCTATATTTTCTTGACTTTCAGAGTCACTCTCAGCAGAGTTGGATGTCAAAATTTGTAGTTAACGGAGTCATCGTTCCGTTATAATAGTGTTTAAAAAAAAACTCTTCAATTAAAATACATCGTTTTGCGCATACAAATCACCGAGCGTTTAAATGAAAAATTATGTTCTAAATTAAATTATGAGCATCAACGCGAATTACCTATTACACGACGAGGATCTATTTCTCACTTTGCGGTCGCTCTGAGTTAAACAACAGGAATATATATACTATAGCGGCTACTGTGCAACTATATATATATGATGTCTCTACTATGGAAAATCAATACCATGCAAGTTCATTATATACTACTTTACGTCTATATTATACTGCATAATGAATGTTGTTCTCATGTGCAATATTTGTATATTTTTATATTATTAAAAAGACTCTTTCATAAAGTGTAGCTTTCTGGTAAGGATTTCAAATTTGGCACGAAAAAGAGAGAAAATTCGTCGAGCGTAACGAAGAAAAAAAATTCCAAATTTCCGAGGATACCTCGACTATTGTTTGGATTTTCAACTGAATTTGGAATCATTAGGCCAGTATAAAGTGTTGGGGTAAGACAGAGGGTCTCGCCAGGTATAGTGCATTACTGAAAAACATTTCCTATCCTATATTTAAAAATACATGAGGCCTCTGATTGATTAATCGGAATAGAGCGTATTAATGCGAAGTTGTATGAACTATGCGCCTAGAAGAACATAGCAAAATATCGATTCAAAACTGTCAAAAAGGAAAAAGTGACCATTTATGGGGTATACCCCTTTCAATTTTTTCGAAAATATTCAAAGTGTGATAAATTTTTAAATAATTGATGAATTAACATAATTCCTGCGCCATTCGCTTCGTTTTGCAAAAAACTTTAAGAATCACCCTTAATACAGTCGATTTGAACAAAAGAAAGAAAAGATATCGTTAATTCAAATTATCATGAGTCCCCGAGACCCAGTGTGAATGACCAAATTTTTTGAAATTTTTTAAATTCGATTTTAAGACCCTATTCGATCGAAAATTTCCTGTAGATGACAAAAATGATAATTATTCGTGGCGCAATTCAACAATTCATATTGAAAAATTCAAAAAACTGATCGAAAAGTCAGTTTTTTCAATTTTTCAATATGAATTCATGAATTTCGCCTCAAATAAATAGTATTTTCATTATCTACAGAAAATTTCCGATCGAATAGGCTCTTAAAATCGAGAAAAAAAAATTCAAAAATTTTTGCCAATTTTTTAAGGTATACCCCTTTCCATTTT
>JAPYYW010001526.1:0-33823 GCA_030522545.1 Cremastinae sp. A BG-2022a
AATAAACTTAATCTCGAATATCACTGTGAACGTCAGAAAAACGTCATCAAAACGGGAGAAACTTTTGGATTTGACTGTCACAGACCAACCACCTTAAGGGGTTTCGATACACATAACGAAATAATTAAAATTCGTTCAAATTTGGAGAGGATATTATTTCATATGAAATACGTAAACACGATTTTTTTCGAATTTTCGTCTAATTATTTTCCGAACAATTGAACCATGAAATATCATTTTTTAGATAATAAGGTAAACGTCCCAATAGTTAGACAATTTTCACCATATTCTTTTTTAAATTTGAATGATTTTTTTGTCAATAAAATCATATGGATTATTTTTCTTGTACGAGGAAGTGTATTTTTCGTAACGTTAATTTATTGGAAAAAAACTCGCTCAACCCTAGAGACAGGGTCGATTTTCTGTCCAACTATTGGGACATTCTACATATTTAAATGTTTAAGTATTTATTTACTAGAAATATTGTCTAAAATAAAAACATAAAGTGAGCTTTGAGTCGTTAAAATATCAAACAATAGTTTAGATGTAAATTTGAAGCAAATTTTTTTGTTTGAATATTTTTAAAATAAATATAAAGTGTGAAAACCCTTAGTTGTCCAACTATTGGGACGTTTACCTTATAGCTATACTTTCCGTGTATAAGAATGTAACTTCAACACTTGATTACTCGAAAACAATGTAGACGATTTTTTTTCTGAATTTATATAAATTTGTTTAATAAAACTTCATTTATTTTCGGCAAGGGTATCGAAACCCCTTAAAAATAAAGTTGTTTGTACTTTTGACCAGACCCCCATATCTTTATGTATTTTTGTGCGCTGATTCCGAATGTGGGGTCCGTTTTATCCGTACACCGTCAAAATTTTGAGTAAATTGCGAAAAACCGTTAAAAATGGCAAAAAATTGCAGTTCTCACGATAAAAAAATTAGTAAAATAATAAAAAATTAGTGAAATAAGTAAAATCTTACGTCAGTGAGACTCTGAACAACGGGTGCAGCGATGAAAACGACGTAGGGAGCGAATTCAGCTGTTCGTAGTATTTTCAAGGCTTGAGGCTCGACATCCAAAATTGCCATTTTTCCCTCTTCGTGAATCTTTCGAATTGTTTCCAGCTTCGTTCCGTACATGGCGTCCTCGTGGGTTCCTTTTTCATTAAATTCATGATTATTTCAGTTCAGGAAATGACCATAAAAATTGAATAACCCCAAGAAAATTTATTTATACAAATCAGATTGAAAATTTGTTGTTTCCACAAACTTTAAACAAAACTTCGTATTTGATAATTAGATAAATATATCATTTGATTAAAAGATAAAATAAAAAAAAATTATTTATTTAATTGTTTAGACAAATTATTAAAAAATATTTAAGAAGTCTGGATTTGTGTCAAAAAATTAATCCTAATCAATGAAAATAAAATTGTATTTTCCATAGTGGAATTATTAAAAACAAATAAATAATTAATTTTTAGAAAAAACTCACCATATTCCAAGTACTCGTTATTGCTAATGTCGGACATCATTTCTTCGTGCGATACGAAATAATAATTACGTCCGCTCTCTTCGTCGTTTCGCGGAGGCCTCGTTGTATCTGCAGTCAAAAATACGTTCACATAAATATTACAAGAATTTAAAAAAAATGAAAAAAAAAATTCGTTTTAAAATCAAATCAAGTCAGTCAATGATACAAATAATTGTACAATTAATGTAATTTATTTACAATCTTTTATAATAATTGTACAATTGTAAACTACTTTTTTAAATTTATTTACAATTATTGTTTTACAATAGTTACAGAAATTCGAATTATTGTAAAAAATTAATTGTAATTATTGTAAAACAATAATTGTACAATTGTAAAATTCTAACATAATAATAATAATAATAAATAAAATTATTTTCCATTAAATTTATGATTAAGAAAACCCTGCTTCTGTGATTTCATTTCTAATTTCCAATGGTTTTATAATTATAATTCGAGAAGTATTTCGAGATTTTGTATAAAATGAAAGAATGACTTACGTGGAATAGGATAGGCGTATTTGTCGGGATGCCTGCCAATGATTGTATTTTTAATGTGACGACGACCAACTCCATGGGCTCCCAAGAGGACTAGAGTTTTGCGTTGGAAAGAGGAATCTGCAATGACAATATTAAAGTTATAAATCGATCAATAATTATTATAATACGTAATTTACAGTCAATACAGTTTACATTAATTGATTATTTATTTACAGTTCTGTTTAGTGTTTTATATTTTTTTAAGATACCAAATGCAATAAAATATTTGACAGTAATTCTTTGACAAATATAATTTTGTGATTCATTAAAAAATGTAAGTAAATACATTATTACATAATCATTATTATTATTTGAATGAAAACAATATTTTGAAAAAATTTGGAAAGTGTTTTAGGATTATGAGAGTTTTGGAAAAATTTTAAAAAAATTTTACTTACATGGAATTTTAACGACCTCCTCGTAAGTGACCAGATCCAGCTGGTCGAAAACAGCATTGTGCTTTGCTAGGTACTTATCCTTGTACTGCTTCTTCTTGCGGCCAAAAATTGAGCAATTGACTGCAGAAAAAAATGTCGAATTAAATGATTTTCTCCTGAAATGAATTTTATTCGCGAAAACTATTTGTTGACATCTAAAGTATGCTTCGAATTTTTTTTCTCAACAAATCAGACATCTCTCTCGAAAAATTGGCGAAAAAATTACATCACGAAGCTCGATACGACCGAAGAACGTTTTACGTGCTGGATTCGTCTCGTATCGAAAAAAAAAACGTTTCTTGCGTTGAAAGCTTTCATAATAATATTTTTTTTATGTTCATTCTCATTTTTTTATACGTTCCCAAGATTTATGCAAAAACATAGCACGGAGTTTTGTAAAATCTCCGAAATTTATTCAAATTTACAAAATTACAATTACGAATAAACGTAAATTCAATGAAAATAAAAAGCAAAGCTTGCGAATTCTGAACTCTTGGATTTTTCAACTTTGTAGTGAATACTCGATGCTCGTCAATTGCAAAAAAAAGCAAGAGAAGCAATGTAAAATTCAATTAATCAAAATATTTCGAATTCTTCGATACTTTTTGATTTTTCTTTTCACAATTTTCGAAAAAATAGTAAATACTAGAAAATAAAGTCATCCTTCACATGCCCTTCCTGTGAATAAACTACAAATGAAATACAAGCCATCATTAAGTTCTGAAATATTTGCAATAATTATGCATTTGCAATATCTTAATATTAATTTTTAATGTAAAATAATTTTATTGGTGGAATCAGACTACCTTTCAGGTATGTGTTATAGAGGTGTGTATATTTATTTAAGGTGTATATTTATCATTGTTATGGTTACAAAGATATTTTTGTGACTTAAATATTTGTTGGTTTTTGTGCAAAATACGTGAAAATGTGTTTCCTGAGGCTCCATCGTGGCTTAACATTACTATTGTTTTTCAATAATTAATAAACATTTCCAGAGAAAAAAATTGCCAGAAAAGGGAACGAAAATTTTTGAGAGGGGGACAGGGTCGAGTGAGAAAGAGAGCGAGAGTTACAGGGTGAGAGAGAGAGAGAGAAGAAAGTTCCAGCAGGTCACAGTGATTTTTTCGAAAACGAGAGAAAAAAATGATATGGTGATTTTTAACATTTTTTAGTTTTTTTTTTCAAGTGCTTCCTTTTACATGTATGCATTTTATTTTCGGTATCACGCAGACCTAACGTTTTGGGATAATCGTGCTCTGTGAATGATTTTTGTACAGTGATTGGCACGAGGATTTTTTGTATAAAATTTGTTCGAAAAAAATTTTATTAAAAAAGATTTCATTGAATTTTTGTACAAAATAATAAAATTTTTTATAAAATTATATTTGGAATGACAATTCGTGACTTTTTGAAGCTCGGTGCCAATCACTGGAAATCAAAGCGTGGAGGACACACTGATCACGAGCTATAAGTACACTTATATGGGGATGTGCGATTGAATCAGGCAATTACGTTATTTTTTCTAAATCAAACGAACTGTTGAATAAAAAAAATACGCATATTTCTATCATCTAAACGTGTGATCTCGTCAACTTTCATTTCGACGAGAATCGAGTCGAATCAACATAAAAAATACAGATATCAGTCATTTTTTAACATGCTGAATTGATTATTGTGTTTGAATCGTGATCAAAACATAAATTAGTTAAAAAATATATAAAATGTGTTGCATCTTATTTTGTCAGTTACTAGAAAAATAAAATAAGAATCATCAAAAAAATCAATAAAATAATGAAAATCGATTATAAATAAAAGTATATCAAAAAAAAATTGTACCAAATATTACAATTTAAATTTAAATTTAAACTAAGTAAATCTTGCACGTGATTTAAATATAATTTAGTTAAAAAATACATATAAAATTTTGCATTTAGTTTTGTCAGTTACCAGAAAAACAAAATAAGAATCATCAAAACAATAAATAAAACAATGATAATCCATTATAAATAAAAATATCAATAAAAATTTGTACCAAATATTACAATTTAAATTTAAATTTAAACTAAGTAAATCTTGCCCGTAAAAGAATTATCTCGAAAAGTAATGAAAATATTGTATAAAGAGAAGAAATAAGGAAAAAAATCATCATTTTTTAAATGAGAAATATAATTGTAGATAAAATCACTGATAAATTTCTTTTAAAGCGCTAAATAAATAACAATAAATAAAAATAAATAATAAATAATATAAAAATAAATGTAAAAAATCAAAATAAAATAAATGATAAAAAACTGAATAATCTAAAGAGTATAATTCAACGATGAAAAATAGTAAAATGTATAACGAAAGTTGGTGATTTATGAGGAACATGCTGAATTGGTTGTTCTATGTATATCACAATTTTAGAATGTGTCCTAGGTAACACGAGCCTAGAAAAAAAAAGGAAACGTGTCCTAAAGCTCATTTGGGTCCTCCGTACCTGTCGAGCCATCGCAGCCTTCTGTGTGAGGAGAGCAGCCTCCCTCTCCTTCAGCGTCTAGCCCGCACAACATAGACAATTCAGTACTAGATTACGTCACTTGTCACACCAATTCCGACTTATTTTTAAATAATTCGACTGGATTTTTTTTTCGACCTACGCGAACGCCCTTCGTCTCCTCTTCATATCTCAACATCTCTCAATTATACTTTCTTTTCAAACTTTCTTTAATCCCAGTCAAGAGTTAGTAAAATTTCATAAAAACTGAAGAAATTCGGGTCGATGATAAAATTGTTTTAAAGCAGCGATCGACATTTTAATTGTTTATTTATTCATTTTTATTTGTTAATAGGCTGAGTTTTATCGTTTCTATAAAAAAAATTAAGTTTATGAAAGACTTTTTAACAGAGGAAACATAAAACAAATAAATATTAAAATAAACAGAAATTATATGAGTTGCTAAATTTTAGATATTGAAACCCATTTTTATTCAATTTTACGTATTATTTAGAAAAAAATAAATAAATTTGATAGCTATGTCTCCAAAGGAAAATGTTTAAACCTTTACCTATTTTGTATTCATTTTTTAAAGGTATATTTAGAAACTTCAGGATATTATTTTATAAAAATATCATATTTAATTTAAAGTTACATTATGAATTTTTTTTTCAATATCTTTAGATGGAAAATTCGAGAAAAATAAATGAAATTTAACAATCGATGTTTTTAATATCTGAAGTAGTAAATATTTGGGAAAATTAGTAAGCAAATTCATACTAATATTTTAAATACTTATGAACGTTTTTAAAATTCGTAAAAAACATATGAACAACAAGTTAAAAATACTTTTAAAAAAGTGAATTATTTCTTATAAAGAAATACAACAGAATTCTAAAAAAATTAAAACAAAAAATAAAAAAAATTTCTAAATTTTGTGAAGTAGCTTTCTATAAAAAGCATTAAATACAATAATAAAAATTACCTTAAGAAAGGTAAATTACGTACAAATAAATATACAAGAAAAAGACAAACTAATACACAAAATAAAACATTTCTTCAAATTTTATGCAATAATATTAAATACAGTATTTAATATTTCATTCTTTTAAGGCTTTAACAGTTAACATTTTAGTAGATACTGAGAGAAAAAGAAAAGAAAACAAAAAATCCGCAAAAGTTTTACGAAATTATAATCATCATGTTCACTTTCGTTTCATTTTACACATAAATTTTTATTTGTTACGGTTTTAACTTTAAATGCAAAACGAAAAAAAGAATTATATTTAAATTTATTGAATACCCATGCTTTTTTGTGCCTCGTCAGCACTTTTTAAATATCGAACTCTGGAGCATACAATTTTTTTTTCAATTCCAGACTTACGCCCTTGTCTCTCTGAGCTATTTGTAAATTTTGTGTGCGTGCATGCGGGATTCTTACTCGCGAGCGAGACCCTCTTGGCATTACGTATTCACGAGAATCCAATCAATCTCTCGAGCCCAGGGGGCTTTTAAACCGATTAAACGTTTCCCCTGTCGCCGACTCTGAATTTCGGCGGAAAATTCCCATTGTTAAATATCGGATCGTCGTCGAATCGCGTTCAAATTTCAAACCGTCGTATTTTCTCTCAAGGACGAACAAAAAAATCATTTATTTCCAACGTTTCAAGTTCGAATAACAAAAATTTAATCTAACGTCAAAAAGAAAATTTATAAAAATGAAAATATCATAAAAAATAATATATTTAATAATGTTTAAATCAAATGAAATTATAATATTTTAAAAATAAAATTGAAATGATGTTTCGTTAATATAAGAATCAAATAAAATATATTTAAAAAATTTAATTGAAGAGGAATAAGATTTTTTTTCTGCAAAGAGCGAAGGAAGAAATTTATGAGGATTTCGCAGTTAGGCGTAAATAATAGAAAATTGAAGAAAATTTATAAAAATTAATATGATAAAAAATAATTGATTACACAGAGTATATAAATTGAATAAATTTTTTTTTCAACAAAAATATTTTTTAATTGAAAAATAACATAAATTTCAAAAAATAAGTTTAAAATAAATGAAAAATGTATTAAATTAAAGAAGTGAATCGATCGTTTGAGCAAAAAATCAAAAATCGACTGCCAACTAAGAGAAAAAGGAGTATTTCTTTCTTTTCTGCCAATAATATTCAAAAAAAAACTACACAATGATTTTTTAGTCAGACGTGAAGAAAATTTATGAAAATTAAGATGATAAAAATTAATTTATTACATAGAGTATACAAATTAAATAATTTTTTTTAACTAAAATGTTTTTGTTTTCAATTGAAAAATAAAATAAATTTCAAACCAATAAGTATTAAATAAAAAAAAATTGAATTACATTAAAGAAGTAAATTAATTGTTTGAGAAAAAAAAACAATTGATTGCCAAACGAAAGAAAAAGCAGTATTTTTTTCTCTGCCAAAAGTCGATGAAAAAGTACACGATGATTTTTTACTCAGTCGGAAATAATTGAAAGCGTGAAGAAAACAATAAAAAAAAACGAGAATAAAAATGAGTGAAAGGGGCGGCGATTACTCGGAATAATCCGGTGGATTCGTTTTCCTGAAAAATAGCGGAGTCTCGTTTTTTCCTGCTCGGGACGAGGAAAAAGTCAATTTGCCGCGGGAGGAAAGCTCCATTGGTCGAAACTCGGCGCGAAGGGTCTCTCGCGTGCTCTTCTCAATTTCATTAATTCCAGCGAAGCCCGGGGATTTGTTTTTGAATATGTAAACGAGCATCCTGTCTCCCCGAAGATGGAGCGAGGCCCGGTCAGGATTTTCGCCGAGGAACGCCCGCGAAACTTTGAAGAAAAATGGTAATAAGCGCCAACGAAAATAAAAATACACCCGGAATTTGCATCGTGACAAATTGTGCGGAAGGGAAGACGATTTTTCAAATTCGAGGCAGACGCGATCGCGTTCTCGTTAACGACAAAAAAATTAAAAAACAAAAAATTTCGTCACCTCTCGTTCAAGTCAGAGAGAATAAAAATTAAATTTTAAGCTACGCTTTTCAAACAAACAGCGATAAAAAGAAAAATATTTGCCCTATTAAAAAATTTAAGAATGTATATCAAAATATTTTAATTAAGGTATTTCCATCGATATTCTTGAATCAAAAAAAATTTATCTTAGTTTATCTTTGTACTATGTGATTTTTCAGCAATAATTATTAAGAAAAATTTTTACAAATTGATTCATGAACAGCATATACTCAAAATTCAAGGTCAAACATAAATTAATATTAATACCATATAAATTTGCTGTAAAAAAATAAAATTTCCTACGTATATATGGAAATTAGGAAAATCAAAATTTTAGAATTAAAAAAAAAACTGAAGAAAATTTCTAATATTTAATATACATTATATCAAAGAAGATTTTTGCAAATTATCGACAAAATCCTGAAAAACTTTTTTTTGATAGAATTACCTTAACCTAAACATTTATTTTTTGAAATTAAAAAAATTTCCAACTATGAAATTTGTGAAAAAAACACGCCCTTCCCAATTTTTCAACAAAAAAAAGTCCATATTTTAACGCTGAGTGATGCTCGAGACCTCGATTTCGAACAATAATTCCTTAAAAGCAATAATTAAAAATAATAAATTAATGATTAAAAGTAATAAATAAATTTTTACTTGAATTTAAAAAACTAACCATTTGTTTGGTATCTTTTCTATACTTTTTGAAGTACTAAAAAAACTTACAAGACATTTTAACCCTGAATGAGCAATAAATGAGCAGTTAATGATCAACTTAAGGTGAAACACCCAATTTTTAGTGAATTTTTTGACAAATCCCACGGTTGTATTTTTCAAGCAAATAATTTGAAATTTGAATCTGTTATGCGCAGTGTACGCTGTACCAGGGCGTGACATTCTTGGTATTTCAAAAAAATAGAAAAAAAAATCAAAGTAAAAAATTGTTTTTTTTTAATTTTTTGAAAACCCATTTTTGAAACATTCCTTTTGTAGTGAATTTTCGGACAAATCCCACGCTCGTATTTTTCAAGCAAATAAATTAAAATTTAAATATGTTATGCAGCTACACTATTGTATCACATTTTTGGAATGGAAAAACAACTTTGATAAAATGTCAATTTCATTAAACAAAAACATTGATTGTCGCTACGATTCTCAATGTTGGAAAAAATGAAAAATTAATCAATAAAAATATATACGTATCTAATATAAACGATACAAATATCAAAATAAATATAAAAAGTACTTAAATAATTCTTAAAAATAAATGGTAAGTATAAAAAAAGAAAATAGAGAAAATATATAAGGAAGGTGTAAAAACACGAGTGGTTTATTTTTTTGAACGTTGCGTGACAAAATTGCATCGTTGGAAATAAGTTTGGCGGTGTCTCGAGGAAACTGCATTAGGGGAAGATGTCCCAGGGCTATTTTCCAAAGCTTTTGCACGATATCGGATTGGCTCCGGGATTCCTGGGTTATGTACGTGCGATTTTCCCTACAGATATACATTCGCGGTAAATATACATATATTTATGTTTACGAGAAAAAGGATTGAAGGAGGAACAGCGCGGGAGCTCTGGGCGAGCTCCCTTTCCGTTTACGCCCAGTTACGTCAAACCTCCCGACGATTCTCGAGACTCACCGAGCGAGCTTTCGCGAACAAGCCTCCAGAGAGACACTTCGAATGAAGTTTCGACCCTCAAGACACAATTTCATTCCGACCGCAGCCTTTCTCCGCCCCTTTCTCCTCTTTCTCCATTCCACCCCTTCAAACTTCGTCGATCTTCCATACAATCCAAATTTTCGTCACGGATTTACCCCCAAACTGATTCCCCTATCCCGACAATCAAACAATTGTAATAACGAATCTTCGCCAATTTCTTGCGAATTTTTTTTTCCATTTTTTAAATATAGTTTACATTTTCTTTTTTTAATTTAAATACAGTTTATATAGGGCATTGCACACCAAATCGAATAGTTCGAAAAATTTTTGATTTACTTCAATTTTTTACATTTTTAAGTACATATTATTAAGAAACTTTGTTTCGAAAATTTTCAGATTTTCTGGAGATGGTGAGATATCTTGAACCTATATTGGCTATCAATTCTTCAGATATTTATATTGTGTACTTATATTGATGCTATCAAAAAACTGATATGACTAAATCTAATAAAAGACGTAAGTAATCGAACATTTGTACTTCTAATTAATGAATTTATAAGGAAATATTAATTCATTATATATATTTTAAATATACTATTTCTTTAACTAACCAGACGATCGTCGATGATTTAATTTTTTTAAATTGGTTTTTCTTCAATATTTTATAAATGATTATTTACTCCCGAATTTGTCACATTAAAATAAAGAACATTAAATCAATAATGTGATTTTTTAAATAACGCGATCTGCATACATTTAAAATTTATAAATTTGAAAGAAAAATTTTAAACTAACCAAAATACCTTAAAAATACTTGAACAACGAATTGCAGTCATTATTAAAACATTGGGGACAATTACAAAAATTGAAAATATTTATATGTAAATATAATATAAGTTTATTTTGACATAAAAACCTAGACTAGCTGCGAGAAAAGTCAAAGATTATTCTGAATGTAAAAAAAAGGTAAAGAATGAAATCCACAGTTTTATTTCGTACAAATAACAAAATAATTAAAGTCTTTAATTTTTAAAAATGATTAAATACCTTCTACATTTTTTAAATTTAATTAAATATTTTAATAAATCATATATTGGAATTTTAAGTAAAAGGATGTATCAATAAAAAAATTATCTCATTATTTTGATTGACTGCACTGCGCAGTCACAAAAAGAAAAAAAAACTTTCCACCCCCAATCCGAGTCCACCAAATGAACTTGGTATAAAAAAAAATACAAGTTTTTATTCTGGATAATCGAAGACGACAGCGCATGCTTTACCCAGTTTCCACGACCACACGCACACATAAATCAACATTGTTAAACGACGACAATAATCGATGTGTGTATAAAAAATGGACGAAATATAATGATAACAATGATAACAGGTATACATATAAATTATTTTGGATATGGCGGATGAAATACTTTGATACATATCGTACAATCGGTCGTGTCAACATCCTTACGAGAATATACACAGACGAGGCGCATTCACATATTGTTTCAAATTTGGAGGCATGGGCACATGAGGGAGTACGACCCAGGCCAAAAGTTTGGGTAGCACTTATTGTCAAAATTTCGTTTAAATTGTCAATAATAAAAAAAAATCAATTATAATAACTGAAATTGTTGATGAGTAGAAATAATATCCTTTTTTTTGTCAAAATCACAATTTTTTGTACCCTTCCATAAGGGCACGTGTTAAATGTTACGATGTTCAACCCTAAATATTTTAATTTCTACGTGATGAAATTTCATGAAGATTTTCTTGAATTATTATATAACATGAAAGAAACTTTGTTTATAGTCATTCAAAAAAAAACTGACATAAAATTTTTTAAATCGTATAAGAAGTGTACCTGACTTTGGATGGACTTAAATTTCGAGTATGTTATTCGTTAGTCAATTTGCAACAAATTTTTTTAATGAATACAAACTCGCAAATCACAAAAAACAGAGAAAAATATTTTTTATTTGACTTTACTAAGAGAATTACCTTAGTGGTGGATTAAAGTATTCTGAACAAGGGTAAAAAAGTGTCTAAATTTTTAATATTTTATTTCCTAATTCATGAACAATAATTGCCTAAAACTGAAAAATGTACTATCATGTGGGTACGTACTAGTTTTAAAGAAAACTTAAGCTGTCAATAGTTGCATTTACGAATCTAGAAGATGACAAAGTGTTTTACTGTTTCTTTAATATTTAAAATATTTGTTTTTGTAGTGTTGTACTTTTTTCAAAAAATCGTAAGAACCAAATAAGAGTTATCATAAAAAATGTAAAATCATTTAATGCCACGACATGGAGAATGTTAAATAAGATTTTTTTAATTTCTTCTTTATTTTAAAACGTTTTTATCAAGTTTTTACTAAATTTATTATTTTTATCTCAATTTTATTTTATTTATTTTTCTCATTTTATCTCAGTTTCAAAATAACTTAAATTCAAAATGCCTATTTATGAAAAATTAATAAAACTTCAAAGAAAATAACACTTAATTGAGAAAAAGGATATATTTTAGGATTTTTTATCCTGTATATAAGATAATAATCATATTACGTTGTTTCCAAACTTTTGACCTGGTGTGTGTGTCAGATCTGTACCCTTTTTGCACGAATCACTAAATTGCGATGAATTTTATTAATGGTTGGGACGAAGATGAAATTTTCACAATTTTTAAACTGAAAAATTCAAAATAGTGACAAAATTTTGAATGTTTTCATTTTCAATCAATTTTAATAAATGCAGTGGAAAAATATTCCATAATTTTTTATTTTTAATGAATGCATTTAAAAAATGTATATATTTATATTGATCTTTCGTCGCAGTTTTACAGTCGACGAAGGGTGAGGGCAATAAAAAAGCTGTTTTGTTAAGAAAAAAATTGAGATCCTCAATAAAGATAAATGAATGTAGTATGTTTATCCGTAACCCAATTAAGAGAAACGAGAATGCGAGAGCGATCTGCTGGAACGAATTTACGTGTACGTAAAATTGCTCTTTTCCGGGCAATAAATTTAGCGCGATTTGTTAAGCGGATTTATCTTTTCGCGACTCTACTTCGAGTTTTAGTGACTTAAAAACGAAAAATATTTCTATTGTTACAAAAAGTAGAAAAAAAAGAATTTGATGCATTTTTTTCACGATTTTGGATTTTTTAAAGTAATTTCTTAAGAATCGATGTATTTTTTTCACGATTTTTTTTTGTTTTTGTTATTTTACAATTTCTTAAAAATTGACGCTTTTTTATGATTTTTGAATTTTTTTTGCTATTTTATAATTTCTTAAGAATTGATGTTATTTTATCTGCTCAACAATTATATTTTAGAAAAAAATATGTAAATATGAGCTTGATATTCAAAATTATTGATTGTCAGAATATCTATAATAAACGTATAGCTTATCGTCAGCTGATTTTGTCAATTTTATGGGAAATTAAAATTAAAATTACCTAGATAGTCCAAGTATTTCACGACCTAATTATAATCGTTGAGAATTCATTGAAAAATTAGTCCAACATTTTTTTAAAAATCTTTCAACATTTTTTTGAACAATGAATGTCAAGTTTATACCACGTTTATTGTTAATTAACAATATGGTTTATCGTTAATTGTTAATTTATTGTTAGTTCTGTTTATGTTTTTTTCATGATTTTTGAATATTTCTTTGGTATCTTATAATTTCTCATAAGTGCATAAAAAATTGATGCATTTTTATCATAATTTTTGAATTTATTTGTACTATTTTATAATTTCTTAAGAATTGATATTTTTAATCTGCTCAACAATTATTTTTTAGAAAAACTATATCTAAATGTCAGTTTGCTATTAAAAACAATTGATTGTCAGAATATCTGTAATAATAAACGTATAGCTCATCGTCAGCTGGTTTTGTCAATTTTATGGGAAATTAAAATAAAAATTTTTTAATTTACCTAGATAACCTATAAGTATTTCACGACCTAATTATAATCGTTGATAATTGATTGAAAAATTGGCCAAAACTTTTTTTTTTTAATCTGTCAACATTTTTTTGAACAATGAATGTCAAGGTTGTACCACTTTTATTGTTAATTAATAATATTGCTTATCGATCGTTAATCGTTAATTAATTGTTAATTTGGAAGACTGACCTTGTTCCTGTTTGTTCTTTTCGGAAGCCATGCAGGTGATCCGCCATTCCTGAAGTTCCTGGGAGGGTATGAGACCCGCGGAGCCGGCCGCGTTGTCCTTTCTCGCCTGCCACCAGTAATGATCGTCTTTGCTTATTATCTGCAATATGTCGCCGGTCTTGAAGGCGATCCCGGCCTGGGCGCACGGAATTAGCTCGTCTTCCAACGGATCGTAGTCGAATTGTGCGCGCACGAAAATCTGCGACATTCCATACAGAGAGTTAAACAAACATTCTTCGCTCGTTTACCTTATCAAATTAAAGTAAACCAAAACTTATTATTTTCGTAAAATTTTACGTTTTACAAAAAAATTCTTTTTTTTTTTTCGTTCACATACATTTTGGGGAGCAATTTTTTTACGGGCGGGGAACGATTTTTTAATGTATCGATTCTCTCTGGATTTTTTTTCAATTTTATTTTATTTTTGTTATCAGATGATTTTTGTGATTTAAAGATTTTTTGGATGAAATTCTTGAAGTTCAATCCTCAGGATGTTGGTTTTTAAATATAATTTTGTGATATTTTTTCATGTCCTGATTCTCTGGATTTAATTTTTTATTTTTTGGTTCCAGATGTATTTTGGGCTTTCAAAATTTTTAGAATGAAATTCTTGGAAATAAAACCTTGCATTTTTTAAATGTATTTTAGTTATATTTTTTAATATCCTGATTCGCTGGATTCTACTTTTAATTTTTTGTTTTCAAATAAATTTTGGGCTTTCAAAGTTTTTAGAATGAAATTCTTGAAGATAAAATCCTCAAGATACTTTAAATATATTTTAATCATAAATGATGTGATTAAAAAATCTTCCCCGTACGTAATGATTTTAACAATCTGTACAAAGAGCTTTATTAAGTCTTATTAAAAAAATTTGGATTATTTACAAAAGGGCAAACGCGGTAAATTTTTCTTATTAAATACAATTTACAATTTTTCGAATCGTCAGCTCCAAATTATTAAGAATAGTGAGTTTTTGACTTTCATTTATAATCCTTCGATCGCAAAACAGTTTTATTCGTCAGACTTTTCACAAAGTTGATTGCCAATTAGAAATACAAATCCATGCGAAAATGATAAATAAATTTTTAAATTAGATAATTAAATACGAAAAATTAATTAATTTTCAAAATTTTAGTTTTTATACGTTTGTTCGTTCGACATCTTTTATTTTTTATTTTTTTGAAATGAAATAAAAAAATATTTGTTGTTTTGTATCTCAAGGATTGTTTTCTCATACAGGCATTTAATCGAAAAATCTCTACGACTAATTAGGTCTAGCGATGCAATTTTTATGGATAAGCTGAAGCGCTAAACATTTTTTTGGTAATATTCACGTAAAATTATCGTATTCTCAAGAACACGATTTTTTTTTCGTAGGAAAAAAAAATAGTGGGACGCATTTGGGTCGAGTGAGGTGGATTTTTGTCGTGATTCGTATGCATGTGATCCTGACGGAGATGTCTGAAAAATGTGATTTTCGATTTTAGCGACAGAAATAAAAAGAAAAACAAAAATAAAAGGGAGATCATATGGAGGATTTGGAAAGGAAGTTTATTTTAATCGGACGATTTTTAATTAAAATTTTAGTATCGTGTAAACGAGTGAAAAATAATTCGAGCAGTGATGAGTCACAGTAACGAGATAGTAAGAGAAAAGTCGTAACACACGCAACATTAACACTGAAAAAATTTGTTCAAATTTTCAACCACGAAAATCAACAGAAAAACATTTTTTTTTCTTTCGAAGAAAAAAAAATCCTACATCTATAAACACTCATCGAACAAAGAGCATAATTACAGAGAGAAGAGTCGAGACAATTTGGAGTCAATATTTCCACAAATAATCCATGAAAAAAAAAGAAAAAAACGATACGGAGAGAGATTGAAAAAATTTGGTAACTTACGAAATCTACGACACTGCGAAGAATACTTGGAAGATTCTACGATATTGATTTACTGACCGAGATTTTTGAGATCTCATCGAAATTCGCAATGTTGAAATTCAAGAAAAAATTTTTCTCCCATTTTTGACTCTTAATTAACAAATTTTTAATTTTAATTTCATATAAACTTAATTTTTAATTAAAAACCTCCAACATTATTTTTATCATTATTGGATTATTATTTATCAATTTATTTGTTATTTATCAATATTGGAGGATTTTTTAATATTTTCCAACGATGCGAATTTCAGGTCGATCTCTGAAACTCTTGATACACGCAGTCGGACAGTCAGAGATAGTGAAAATGGGGGTTGAGACAACGAGAAGAAGAGAGAAAAAGAGACAGAGAGAGATAAAATTGCAAATCGATCATTCTATAGGAAATTCGCGACACAGAGACATCTAACACATATAAAAAATATCTTAAAATGATTTACGTGAACTGTAGATAAGGTAATACACAATTAAAAATTTATTAGGAGCAAGACTGCGAGTTTCACAATAATTGAAATAAATTCAACACTTAAGTCAACGTTGAAGGAAAATTACGAAATCGTCGTATGTAGATTTTTCTAAAGACGCAGAATCTAGTGTGTTTTTGTTTAATATAAATAGGGTTCTCTTGTTTTTGATTATAAAAGTATAGTTATTTTGTCCAAGTTTCGTGTGTGTTCGTTTTTTTCTTCCTGCACAAAGATTTTATTTTATTGTCGATTTTTCTTTCTTTATACATGTTTTGTGTGAGTTCGTAACTGAAATTGAGATTTATAGTACAGCAGTAGAAAAAGCAAGGCAGACGATAACTTTGAAACTTTGAGATTATTTTGCTATTTATTGGAAAATGTAATTCATTTTGATGTTACTTCGTTATTTCGATGAAAAATATTGCAAATGACGATAACAGAAAAAAATTAAGTCTTTTTATGAATACAATATGAAATAATTATTTGAAGTTATCTTTCAGTGAATAAAATTTGTAATCTTTATTTTTGTTAAAATAATCTTTCAAAAATTTCTCATTTCACTAACTTGATATTTTATAAAATAACTTTTATGCATACTTTGATTCTTCACAAATAATTTATTTATTTTTTTCGTTATCGATTATTCTACTGCCATTGTAAACTAATTTTTAAGATATTTTAATTTTTTGAAAAAAAAAACTTTGATAACTTTTTAGTTTAGTGATTATTCTGAAAATTGGCCGCAAATTTTTTTTCTTATTATTGAAATAATCGAAAAATTGTTTAGAGAAATTAATTTTCAATCTTTAAACTTGATTATATCAAGAATCACATAAAAAATTTGCACGTAAACTAATACGTATGTTATACAAGGTGGTACATTATTAAAATTAGTTAAGACCTGTTTACGAGCAAACAATACCAAAAGTCATTGAAATGGTCATACACTCGAGACCTGTGCTAAGTACAAAGTAGATGCAGCAGACATACACAAAATAACAGAACGAAGACACTTTCTGTTATTTTGAATCTTAAATAACCCTAAATTGATAACAATTTTCGTCATTTTTGGTTAGCTCTAATAAAAATAATATACAAAAATACCTTCCTAACCCTTTACAGCATTATTATGCCTAGTAAATCGAAGCAATAATTTACAAAAAAAATATTAGGGGCCATTTTAAGAAAATTCACTAAACTGAAAAACTACCATGATTGTTCTTTTAATTTATTAGATTTTATTACATAATTGTAAAAAACTTAAGAACTACCATAATTGCTCTTTTTATTTAATGCACTTTTTGGAATTTTTTTGCAAATAAAATTGCATAAAAGAACCACGAATATTGCAATTTTCTCGATTATTATTATTTCAGATAAATCATTCTCTCGTTTCGAAAGTTTCGACTACGTTCGCGTTTTTAAGGATGTTGTGTTCAAAATCGAAAATATTGGAAAATTTTACATAATATCAAGTAACATCTCTAAAAGGTTGTGTAAAAATTTCACGACGATTAGGAAGCTCCTCTTTAAGATATTAATTGTTAAAAATGGCAATTTTTTGTATATCTTTCCATAAGAGCACGTGTTAAAAGTTACAATTTTGTGTGATAATTATTTCAGTAACGAGCTTTCTAATTTAAGTGAAATTTAGCACTCATCTTTGTACAGTGTTGAAAAACCTTTATCTAAATTTAAAAAAAAATTGCATCAATTTTTTTGTAATCATATAGAGTAGAATCGTCATTGGATAATGAATTTCAAATGTTTTTCTTCAGTTGATTTGCAGCAAGTTTTCTTAATAAAATTTTACACCCTTAAGGGTGTCGAGTTTTTAGAGCAAAAGAGTAATAATTAAGAGTAAACTTTTATTAAGAAAAATTGCTGCAAATCAACTGAAGAGAAACATATTTGAAATTCAAGGTCATCCAATGATAGGTCTATTCTCTATGTGATTGCATTAAAAAAATGATGAAATTTTTTTGAAAAATTGGATGAATCTTTTTTAATGACATACAAAGATCACTGCAAAATTTCACTTAAATTACGAAGTTCACTGAAAGAAGAGTATGGCATTCATATTACGATACAAAAGTGACAACAATACCAATTATTATTAAACTAATTAAATTTTATTTAGATATTATCTTAAATATATTACGTAAAACCATAAAAATATGTTTAATTGTAATATAATTGGTATAATTGTCACTTTGTGGTAAAATTTACCATCGTGATTTCTCTCAGTTCGTTATTGAGATATTTATTATAAAAAATAGCAAACATGTGCTCTTATGGGAAGGTACAAAAAATAGCCATTTTTAACAATTAATATATTAACGAGGAGCTTCCTAATCATCGTGAAATTTTTACACAACCTTTTCGAGATGTTGCTTAATATTGTGTAAAATTTTGAAAAAATTTTCAATCATTTTCGATTTTGAGCACAACATCCTTAATGATATTGTGATGTTTCTGTGAATGTGTGAGCTTTGATAAAAATTTGGATATGCGGGTACGGGTAAATGCACAGCCTTCTAACTACTGCAGTCCAAGATCACACCAGATCAAGTGGCGGTACTTACTAACACTGGCAGAGGCCTAATCCTGAACAACTAGATCGTCGTAGAAACAGAAAAAAGAAATATAATCATTAATTCGTCAGTGAATTTCTGCATCTGTCTATTTTTTGTTTTTTTTTTGTTTTTTTTTATTTCTCTTGGTCTTTCTTTCTTTTTTTTTCTCCTTTCTTCAATTAATCGTTTATCTGTCTCTCTCTCTCTCTCTCTCGCTCTCCCCCTCCCGTTTCCTCATGCGCAATTTCACTTCTCACTACAACGTTGGACTTTTTGCATCGTACGAAAAAAAAAAGTTTGACGAAAAAAAAATTCGTCGACTCGTTCCCTTTTTTGCTCATGTCATTTTATCACCATTTTTCATTTTTCTTTTTAAAATTATTTTTCAGTGGTCGACGGTCTCGGCTTCTCTCTCCGAATCCCTGCAATTCGCGGAATTTTACCGAAATTTTTTTTTTTTTACCGGCGATTTTTTTATAAGAGCTCGAAAATTTGTCCTACTTTGACTTTTTTAAACATTTTTCGACCACAATGTGCAAAAATGTGTTTATGTTTGATTTATTATACTTTTCATGGACAACGGAAACGTCACGAAATTACTCGTAATTTTTACTTTTATATTTTATTCATTAAAAAAGAAACTCAAAAGTTTGCCCTAATTTTGATTCCGGCTACTCGTATATATTTTCAGTAAAAAATTGTTTATTTTTTTGATACTTTACATTTCGTCCGTTTGTAATCGAGCAGAAGTGGAAATTTTGTTCCGACCGTTGGGAAAAACAAATGAGGATTTCAGAATTTCGTATAGCGATTAAACTTTATTTGGCGTCAAAATGAGCGACACTCGTGGATTTTGCTGCTTCGTGAACTCATTAGAGAAGTTTCGGGGCTAAAGGTCGCGTGACGTGCACCGGAGGGATTCAAAAAAGTAAAAAAAATAAAAAAAAATAAAAAAGAAGAGTGACAAAAAGTTGAGAGTGCGGTGAGACAGGTGTCGAGAATCTCGTTTCCCGAATACGAGTTCGAAATTTAAATTTGCTATATACATTTATACACCTTTATGTACACTTCTATAACTTTCAGTTTTTTTTTTTTCGTTTTTCTTCGCCTTTCCTGCTGACGTTTCTGATGCAGCCGCTTGTTGCACCGTCAGAAACACGCCTCCAGATCTTCCACCGTGATCTTGAAAAGACGAGAGGGAGAAAACTCGATGATGAAAAGAAAATCTCGATGGTAAAAAAGAGATATTGAATTTACAGTCTTCGATTTATGACACTTTTAAACTTTTTTTTATTAGACTATAAGGATGCATGGGACAGGCAATTCCGTAGCAAAAAAACTCTTGACGTTAAATTCATAAAATTATTGATAAAAAGTTGCCAATTTTTATCAAAATGAGCATATTTTATTTTATCAATGATTTAAGTATTTTTTATTTTTGAAGCAATTGGATTAAAAAAATTTAGTGAGACATTTTCAAATTACTGTCTGTAAAAAATAAACACTACTACGAATATAAAAAATTAATAAGAATCTCATGTATTTAAAATTGTATTTAGCAGTGCAAATTTATGAATTCTCTATAAGAAAAGCAATATTAAAGTTCGGATAATCTAAGAAATTCGTTTGCTCGTTTAACTAGAGTATAATTATTTCAAACAAATCGTAGTTGCATGAACTAAACTTTTTTTAACTAAATGAATTTAGTTGGCTTATCTTAATTTGGTTTTCAGTGCAGTAAAAAGTGCATTTTTTATATTAATTTCAAAAAAATAGATTCTGGCTTCATCTGCTAAAAAATTGCCAATTTTTGAGTCTAAGTTTGACTATCAATATATTTTATTGTGTAAGCAATTTAATAAAAACTATTTTTAGTAAAACGTTTTAAACTTGCTGTCTATACAAAATGAACATTACTACAAATATATTTAAAAAATTGGCAAGAATATTATTTGATTAAATTTCTCAGCAACTATGAAGTTTTACAACTCTTAGTTTGGCACAAAATTTATTCATACGCTTACGAAAAAAATACCAAAAAAATGGAAAAAAATTCTCATATTTAAATAAATATCATCCATACATCCTTAATCGAGTGAGAAAATGATCGAAACTTGTAAATTTAATGTTTCTCGGTGGTCGGTGAATTTTCTGAACGGGACAGACACGAGTTACGAAACGTTTCATTTTCCTCCGTTTTCTTTATCATCTCAAGATTTTAAATCCTTCAATTAAACTTTTTGAATTTAACGCAGTCCGAAAAAATTTTTTTTTCGTCTCTAAGCAAGTACAATTTTGTGCAAGATAAATAACGTATGAAATTTAGTGATCAGAAAAAGCTCTCTGCATGATTTAATCGTAAACGAGAATAAGGCGAAAAGAAAAATCGACTCTATCCCGCTCATTGATGAATCGAAATGTGTCTGATTAGCGAGAAAATATACAGAGATATTACCTAAGTTGTCCACGCATACTGCAACATATTTGCTTTACTTTTTTTTTTTGGTAAGGTTTTTTTTTCGTCCAGGAAGTTTGGTGAACGATATTCGAATCGAGGAAAAAACGAAGTTCGGGATCGTTGGAACATATTTGGTGCATACTGATGAGATTATGTCATTAAATGTGACTATATATTTTTTTAAAATTTTTTTGTCAAAAATTTGTCCAAATTTTTTTTTTCTACTGATGCAAGCCCAGTTAGTGCACTTTGACAACGAAAAATTTTTCATTTTTGGACTTTCAAAATTTCTACGTGGATAACGTGTCTATAGAAAATTGCAAGTGCATTCTATAGTTACTTTTTCTTCTGCTTCGTGACTCGGCTCTCGATTTATCATTTTTTAATTCGTGATATCGGAAATATTTTATTTTTCCTCCAGAAGCGATTTCTTCGCCGTGCAATATTTTACTTTCTTACTTTATTTATCGATAGTCCGAGTCGTAAAATTTGAAAGCCCGGGCCTGAAGTTTACGAACCGTGAATTTTTTTATTAGAAAAAAAAGCGAGAAGGCAGTTCTTTTTTCTCTTCATTTATGCACGATTCTCGTCGTATTTTTAGCACCGACGAAAAATGTCGTAAAAGGTGGAAAACGAAATTACTCGATTTCGTCGATAAGAGAAAATGGGGCCTCTCTCCTTCGAGACATTTTCAAATGTTTTGCAGTCGTGCTCGGGTGGGTGGGTGCTAAACACGAAGTTTTCTACTTTCTTTACCATCTATTTTTTTTTAGAAATAAATTCATATACAGTCAAGATCGAATAATAAATGAACACCCTAAATAACTTTTGAATAAATTTCTCTCAAAGAAATATATTTTCTTAAAATCCTCACACACTTATCGAATAATTTATTTAATGGATGAACCAATATTTTGTTCATTATAAACTGTGATTGATTTTTTCAACAAACATTAAAAGTATTTACAGAATAAAATGTGATCGAATGAACTTTGCAAGTACATTTTTTTTCAAATAAATGAATGAAGAAATAATTATTTTTTCTTGACATAAATAAAAATAAATGTATTTTTATTAATAAAGGAAATTACTAGATCATTTTTGGTGGGAAAATTAATTTTTTTTTCTTACAATAGAAATTGTAAATTTTAAAATGATTTTTAAAATTCTTATAATTTTATCGACAAATTTTTAAAATACATTAACCAATATTTTATTCATTAAAGTGAGGTATATTTTAAAATAAATAATCCAAAATTTGATAGAACAAATGTGATCAAAAAAAAATTCTTCATTTGAAAGTAGAAAATTTTTATTTTACATAAGTGAATTTGTTTTTGCAATGAAAAAATAATCGTTTTTACGATAAAAATAAAAATATGTTTTTTTTGTCAACGAATGACATTATTTTTAATTAAATGAATTACTTGTATTGAGAGTTCTTAATTAATTTGGAGTTTCCAATGCTCATTTTTAATTTTCTCTGTAATAAAAAAATATATATTTTCTTTTAACCTCACGAAGAACCAAGGATTAGCAAATATATGCTTCACGAAGAAAATAATAAATGCAAATGATTATTTTTGACGAAAAATTTCGTTTTCTTTTTAAATTGTGATTTCTCGATTGATTTTTTATTTTGAATGTTCATTTAATTTCGATTCTGAGGTTTCGGGAAGCGCGCACAAGGGGGACAGCGGAATGGAGGGCAGACACGTGATTCTAGATCACTAAATTTCCTGCTGCATTGCATGCTTTATTTTATCTCCACGTACATAATAGTATCTCGCATCAATTTTATATTCTCCAAGGAATAATATACGAAGCTCCATTTCGTCATTCACATTCGGTACGACGAACGCTGTTGCTATATTTTATTTTATTTTATTTTTCAGCTCTGACATTTGCACTCGGTTCTCGTCAATAATATCAACATTGGAACAGATAAAAGTTTTTTTTTTAATTATTTTTTACGTCTTTCGGGCTCTTTTCCATTGTTTTTTTTCTACTTTTCTCTTCATTACGAATTTAAATGTCATGAACAATCGGTCGATCGAGATATCGATTTTTGACAATTAAAAACGTACATATTCTTATTCATTTTTTTTCTACGATACTCTAATCTGAAGATAATATTGAACAATGGCCATCACAAAAGAGTGATTTAAAAAGAAGAGGAAGAAAATAAGTGTCCAAGCAAACGGTCGATAAAAGCCTTGACATATATAGAAGAAAAATAGCAAGTATTTGTATTAAAAAATTTCTAATTTTTTTTCGTGAAGAGCAAAAATTGCGTCTAAATTTTCTTTACATTTACGTTGAAAAAATGGAATATATTCGACTGTAGCGTCGAAAGTAGAGCATCCAAGAAAGAACGAAAGATTGGAAAGAAATCTGCGAAGGTAACGAGGCTAAAAAATGAATGAGAATCTTTCTATACGCCGAATAAAGAATCGCATATTTATCGTGAGAAAAAAAAACAGTTAAGGAGGAATTGGAGAGACAGTCCCTGCCAAAAGTTATTTTTTATGACTGATGACAGTTTATATATTTTTATCAATTTTTTTCTTGATATTTTTTATATCAATTAATAGTTTAAGCGCACTTTTCGAGTACTTTTTATAATCAGTATTGTTTAAACAATCAGGAATGAAACAATTTAGTGAAACGTTTTCAAATTTGAAACTTATTATCATAATCGTAAATTAAACTTTTTAAATTTAATTTAATTAAAAATTGAAATTAAAATTTGAAAAAGTAACCAACTATTTAACTAATTAATTGAATTCAATTTTTTGTTTATATTGAAGGCAAATAAAATTTTCCATAAGAAGCAATGTCAAAATTCTGATGTTAAAAAATATCATATTTTTGAAACTGTTTAGTAAATCACTTCAAAATTTGACACGACAATTCTTCATAAACTTTGAAACAATAAATTTAGCTAAATTTTACACCATTTTAAAAATTACTCCAATTCACCCTTAAAGTGCGGTTTTACAAATTTTACAGAGAGCTGCGAGAGAGAAAAGGGTCCTTAAGGAGTGCTCGGCAAAGAAAAAAAAAGAGTTTTATCTCGAGTTTACGAGCGAGACGATAAACTTGCAGCCCTTCTCAAGGACTCACAACAGTAAGAATAACAGCCATTTTTTTGCGAGAGTAACTCACCGAGATCATTTCTCTTCGCCACTGACAAGAAACAACGAAAGTAAAATCGATAATAATCAATAATCATAGTAATAATAGTTGTTGAAAAATGGGAATATTGACACGTATTTGTATGTATTTACATCGTCGTTTAATTTACAGTTTAACATCGAAAGCACAGATCCTCGTACGACCAGATTCGGAAATTGGGGCACTTAATTAAGCTTTTTGTGTATCATTCATATTTACAGATTTTTCATCATCGGATACAATTGTTCGGGGACCAAATCCGAGGCATAAGATTGTCGATTTTGTCGCTACGTCGAGAAAATTTTTTTTCTCTTTCATTCTCGTTGAAAGTCGAAAATAGGGAGATCAAATTCTTTCGAAATCACTTCAATTTTTTTTTTCGAAAACAACTCAATTTTTTGTCGAAATCAATTCAAACTTGCAACTATTTTTAGGATTTTTGTATCTGATTGAATTAATTCGCGAGTTTTCGTCTCACGTCAAAAATTTCACTCTATATCGAAATCATTGTTCTTCTGCTGTCTTTTTCTGAAGTACGATCGTGTCCATTTTTTAATTTTTATATATATATTTTTTATTTTGCTTCAATTTTTCTGCAGACAACTTTTCTTCTTTGCTTCTTGAATATTTGTCTTCTCAGACTTTTTTGGGCTCGACGTCACATTTTTCTACTCACCGAGACGACAAAACAGTGTGCTGTTCGTAAGGCACAGAGAGCACGTTATCGAGAACGAAAATAAGAAAACGAAGAAGAAAAGTAAAGAATATAATCGCGACGAGACATATTCTCATGTTTATTTCTTTTCTTCATTTTTGTATATAAATTATATCGACCGCTGCCAGATTGGGGATGAAAATAAAGTGAGTAATTGACGTACGATGCTTAGTATAAATATCGAGAATATTCGAGGGATGCACGCAGCAAATTTCTATCATAATTATAGGCGAGCATAGTAAAAGCTCTTACGAAAAAGACGTCTTTCCATGCAGACGGAGGTTAAGTGTCCCCAGACGAAAGCTTTGACGATTTTTTTCTATTTATTTTGTTTTTTTTTCTCACTTCAAAAACCCTCTCTAAATTCTCACGAATTTTATTGGCTTCGAATGAAAAATTAGCGAGGTGGACAAAGCTTTCGTTGGACACGAAAGGAAAAAGGAAGTCTCATATTTTTTCCTCGCCAACTCTTGCCCAACTTTTTTTTCAGAGAATATTAAAATATCTGTGTCCTGACGAAAGCTTTCAAAATTTTTCTCACTTGTTTTATACTTTGAAAAGTTATGATATTAATAGTTCATAATTCAAATTAATAATTAATTAATCATACAAGAATTAATTATTTTCAAAATTATTATCACCGATTTTTTGACGAAAAAATGTTTCTGATAATTCTCACGAAGTGTACAAACTCTAACTAGAAGTAAACAAATTTCAGACAAAAAAGAAACTATATTATATATGTATCACCTTCAATTTAAAAAAAGAAGCATTCAACGAAAAAAAAAAACATTGAGATTCACCAAAAAATTTTTTTCTCCAAATCTCAAATACATACTCCACAGCAAAATAATTTCTCCTCTAGTCCAAAAGGTAAAAGACAAAAAAAAGACAAAAAGAGTAGAAAGCTTTCGACGAACGCAGGAAGAAAATCTCTCGTGTCTCTTATTCTTTTTTTTTCACCCTCGACTTTCAATTCTTTTTTTTTTCTTCATCTCGACAAAATTACCGAATACGATCTCCCTCGCATTTTCTTCTTTCTCCATTACGTATTCTAAGACTTTCAATTTTATTCTATGCCACTTCACGCAAACATATCCAAGAAATATCACGTAATAATAATAATATAAATCACAAGACTCAATAAACAATCAACAAGCATATAGACGTGCGTGTCGTATGTAATAATAGTAATAATAATATTAATAATAATAATAATAATTATGATAATGATGATGATGATAATAATAATAATAATAATAAGATAAATAATAGATAATATATGTATTTAGACATGTGTAGGCGTGTATTCCTATACAAATTGTCATCTCATGCTCTTTTATTTTGTTACACATTTCGAAAGAAGCGTAATACATGCGTATGAAAATTATTTTCTTTTTTTTTGTTTTTCATTTCCATACGCACGTTTATATATAGAATATATATTTATATAAAATATGCAATAATCTATAGTTGTTATTATGAGCTATTATCGGTCTTGGTTTTACGGTAATTTATATATATATATATATAGTAAATTTGAAATGTGGTTGTCGAATAAAATGTATTGAAGAGAGAGAGAGAGAGACAGAGAGAGAGAGAAAGAGAGATGGGTAAGGGGTGGGGGATGAAGTGTGGGGGTGCGCGAATCTTCTTGGGATGTGTCTGGTCTTGTGTGATAAGGGGTGCGAGGATAAGAGTGTGGAATCGACGATTGAAGAGAAAGACACCGTGATAACACCGAATGGGACTCGTCTTATTTTGTTCGGGCTCTTTTTTTTTCGTTTTTTCGACTCAGGGGTAGTTTTGCGATTGGGGTGACAACACGTCCATGACTCACCGTCCGCACCGTCGGGTGACAGGTTCTCTTTTTACAGTTGGTGTATGTACAGGAGAGCGAAAATTTTTTTTGGTTTTAAGGTGATTGCACCATGGTATCGTTTAGTTCACTTTTTGTTAAAATTTTTCATTAATTTTTCTTCAACGTCGTATGCACACGTGTGGTAATTTTTAGGAGGTTTCACCATGCAGAAGTCGAAATATTTATTTTGGTAAAATAATCACCATTTTTATCTTCAACTATAAATATTTCAGCTTGTACGTGGTGAAGCTTTCTTAAATTTTGCACACATTTTTATACAACATCGAAGAAGCTTTGTTCACTTTTTTTTCTTAAATCTGAAGTAAATTTCTTTTTTAATTTTGTTAATTACATAGCAAGCACAGGTCACCTTGGATAACGTTGTATTTCGAGTATGTTGTTCTTTAGCCAATTAGCAACAACTTTTTTAAATTAACTTTTACTCGCAAACCACTTTGTACGTGAGAAAAACTAAGACGAAAATTTGTGGTTTTGCTGCCATGGCCATATCACCTTAATTGAGATTTTTTTTAGGGATGGAATTATTTGCTGGCTTTTTTTCGAGGTTGTTCAATTATTTTAACGATCCCGATAGTTTTCTAATAGTTCTTTGAAGAAATTTATGTTTTTTGGGTCAATTATCTACAACATGATTGTAAGTTCGATGTTCGTCGATTATTGAATTTATCGTGTTTTTTTTTAATCATCGAAAAGCGAATCGTAAATATTTTTTTTTGTATTTTTTTTTCATTTGTAATGACTTTTTTAAAAATCTATTCAAATTTCCATAACAATGTGAACATTGATCATTAACGAGGTCTAAAATGCATAGAATAAATTTTCTTTTTGTTGTTGTGAATTTTATTACCAATTTGTTTTCCAATTGTTGACTTGAACTCAAGAAAATGATAATTTATTAAAAAAAGGTCCGGGGCAATATTTTTTAATTATTAATCGACTGGACTATGAAAACAAAAATTTACAAGAAAAAAAATTACGTTTTCAATTGGATTGACTATATATTACAAACAACATTTTTGCAAAGGGTCAGTGAAGATCTCTGAAAATCAATAAAAATCAATAACAAGAAATTTTTTAAGTTTCGAGTAAAATTTTTTCAAACACTTATTTATAATGATTCTTTTAAATAGAATGTTTAATTATTAGAATTTTTTTCAAATCAGTGACGTGACCTAGGTAGTTCGATAGCAAAAACTGGTTTCTGAAGAAAATTTTGAAAAAAATCCTAAGATTATGATTTAAAAAAATTTTTATACATCCGTAGCAAGTACAGGTCATCATGGATAAATTAGAATTTTGAGTATGCTATTCTTGAAACAATTTGCAACAACTTTTCTTAATTGACTTAAGCTAAAAAACACATGGTATGGAGATAAAAACTGAGATAAAAACTTTTGATTTGACCGTACTGACAAAAATACCTTAAGGTGATATGGTAATGGTATCGTTTATTACATATTTTGTTAAAATTTTTCATAAACTTTCTTTACCATCGTATGTACATGTATGTCAATTTTTAGAAGGTTTCAACATGCGGAAGTCGAGATATTTATTGGTAAAAATGACATTTTTTTGCATCGTTCCATAAGAGCGCGTGTTAAATATTGCGATCTTTAACAATAAATACCTCAACTTCTACGTGGTGAAGCTTTCTAAAATTTTGCACACATTTTATACAATATCGAAGAAGCTTCGTTTAGTTTTTTTCTTGAGTATTTTTTTTTAATTTTGTTAATTACATAACAAGCACACGTCACCTTGGATGACCTTGTATTTCGAGTATGTTGTTCTTTAGCCAATTTGCAACAGTTTACTCTCAAATCACTTTATACATGAAAAAACTGAGTCGAAAATTTGTCGTTTTACTGCCATGACCATATCACCTTAATTCGTGTTTTCTTAGTTTTTTTCTCAATTATATTCAATAAAAGGCAAAGTCTCTATATTTCGTTGTGACACGTAGCTATCGAACCACCTTTGTTTATAATTGTTGTATAAGCACAAATACTGAGATGAAATATTTCGTCCGAAATAATCTTGAAACAATATTGTTCCGCGGAAAGCTTTCTCTCGTGATTGAGCACAAGTGGGCAACGATAATAACGGGAGTTAGGTAGTTAGACTGCAAATAACGCGTTTCAAAGCAAAGTGGCCAGTAGACCGTTGGTAAGTGAGCAACTACTGCGATCGTTGCTTATCGGATCGAAAAGCGCACGATTCCGATCGTAAATTCACGGGAAACTGAGCAACGCTCCGGGCGTCTCGAAACTTATTGGCCGGAACGCGTCGAAGATCGAATTTAATTTTAAATTACTTACGTCAATTTCATTCTTAACGAATCGCCTTATCAATCATTCAGTCATATCCAATATTTACTTTACTAAAGACGCAAAAACTTTTATCTCAAGTCGCTTTAGATATTTTCGAAATTTATTTAAATATTTTTTTTTACTAATTTTTAACTCTATTTCTATTGGCTATCATTATCTGCAATATTCAAGAATTTTTCTGAGATTTTTCGAAACGAATTTTTAAAAAATTGACGGGAAAATATTCTCGTTGTTACGTCGGAATTTTTTTATCTCTTCACTTCAATCGTTTATATAACAAATTTAAAATTATTCGGATCTTTGTTAAATAAAAAGTTTTAAATTTTTTCACGAAGCGAAATAAATATTTGAATAACGATTTACAGTAGTTATCACATTTTGAATAATTTTTTAAGAAAACAAGAGTTTTGTGAAATAGTGACTAATTAGGTTTAAAATTGATCATTCCTATGTTATATTACTTTATAGAATATTTCGATATTAATCTAAAACTTTTTAATGAATTTTTCAAACACTATTTCAATCAGCTATAATTACTCACAATATTAGAGAATTTTTTTTTCTGTAAAATTTCGAAATAAATTATTTAAGAGAACATTTTTTCGTTGTTACGTCATGATTTTTGAAACCGTTCATTTTTTATAAAATAAACAAGTGATTTAATAAAAAAACACTCAAATTTTTCACAATTTAAACTAAAGTTTCACTGTTACGTCATGATTTTTGAAATTTTTCATTTCAATCATTAAAAGAATTTTAAGATTATTTGATCCTCTTAAAATAATGAAAATAAATAAATAAATTAAAAATTGATTCTTGAATGATAATACTGTATAATTGTTTACGCTTTTTTAAAACATTTTTTGAATAAAAACTAAAATTTCGTGAATGCTTGACTAGAAATGGATTTTTTAATTGGTGCGTCAATAACATTTATCTTCAAATGGTGTCGAGTATTTTTTTTTAATTCTACGGTCTAAAAAATTGAGGAAAACGCAGAGAGAGCGTTAAATTTTTCAGTGCACATTTTACTTTACTATTTTCCTCACAGAATATTTTTCTTACCGAAGATAAAACAAAAAAGAGAAAGAAAAGGAAAAATATAACCGAGTGCGAAACTGAAAATATTTCGCGAACGAATAATTTTCTCATGTCCAAATGAGCGAGTGATCGAGCTGTAACTATTTATCTTTCTCGCAGGTGCGGAAAACGGTATCAATCTTTTCCCCGACGGCGCTGCATTTTTCTTCAGGGGCAAGTCACGATTTCTCGCGAGACCGTTGCGGGTGGAATCCCACGAACATTCAAGGATTTACGATTGTTTCGAAGATTTTTGAAAAATCTACCACAAGAAATATTTCCCAGCATGTTTCTACTCACAGTTCTTAAATCTTGATCTGCGAGTTTTTTTTTCTCTGATTTTACGTTATATTTGACGCGAAAAAGTTTAAGAAAAAATTGAATTAAAAAAAAAGAGTTTTTCACTTTTTCGAAAAACCATTTTGAAGTTTTTCTAATTTTTGTTCTTAAAGGTAGTTGTCGTATTACGCGATAGTCCAAAAATTTTCTGGGATTTGAAAAAAATGTAAAAAAAGTATTAAAACAAAGCTAAGCATTTTAAAAAATATATTTTTTTCGAATTTTTATTAAATATAATGTAGTAAAAATTCGAAGCATTTTTAAAAAATTATGAATTTTTTTTTTTAAATTGTTAACGTGATTACTGATTTTTCTCATTGATTAATGATAAAAATGAGTGTCTTGTTACTTTCTATATGTTTCAAATTTAAAATTTGAACATAATTGAAAGTTGCTCAAGCAACAAAAGTATTTATGAAATTATATTCAGATATATGTATTGTTATACAATTACCCTAACTTTTGTTTTATCAAACAAAGAAAATAATAATTTCGAGTTTGCTCTCACTGAACAATAATTGAATACACTCGTTTTTTGTTTCTTCAATTTGTGGGATATTTATCATGGAAATGTAATATATCTTGATTAAAAAATATATATATACTGAATCATCAATTTTTATACTTTTTGGAAAAAAACTTTTCCATTAATCATTAAATTAATAAGAGAATAATCAAGAGTTTTACTCTTACTAGGGAATATAGTACTTTCCATTTTTTGGTTATTTAACAGAAAATTTGTTTTAGAAATGTGGTATTTCTCGATAAAAAAAATGTATATCGAGTCCCATTCTACTCTTTTTGAAACATTAAAAAAATTAAAATTTTGTAGCCGATTCCCAATTTCTTTGTAAATCTAAATAAATTTTTAATATTTCAAATTTTGAAATGACAAACTTTTTGGAAAGTTGCTCAAAGAAGTACATCGATTTCTTGGGTAGGTTAATTACCTTATTATATATTTAATGAATGAATTAATAAGAGAATCATTGCAGATTATTTATTCTCTTTTTATAGAATAGTTAAATACTCCGAATGAGTGACTTTAAATTCGAAATGAGTAATTTCCAATTTTCAACATTGAAAATTTTGAATAGTGAACAATTTTGGAATTTTTCCAAGAACGTGACATTGTAACTAATTAATTCATTGGAAAATCATTGCATGTTTGCAATTAAATACTTCGAATGAGTGACTTCCAATTTTTTATACTTCAAATTCTGGATGGGGTACAATTTTGGAAATTTTCCAAGAAAGTGACATTCTAATTAATTAATTCATTGGAAAATCATTGCATGTTTGCACATAAATCCCTTAAATGAGAAACTTTTAATTTTTTAAATTTTAATTTTTAAATGTTGAACTATTTTGAAAATTGTCCAATAAAGTAACATTGTAATTAATAAATTAATTAGGAAATCATTGCAAGTGTGCAATTAAATACTTCGAACGAGCAACTTCCAATTTTCAACCTATTAAATTTTGAATAGTGCACAATTTTGAAAATTGTCCTATAAAGTGACATTCTAATTAATAAATTAATTAGAGAATCATTGCAACTGTGCTATTGAATACTTCGAACGAGCAACTTCCAATTCTCAACCTATCAAATTTTGAATAGAGCACAATTTTGAAAATTGTCCAATAAAGTGATATTCTAATTAATTCTAGACATTCTAATGACATTCCAATTAATTGGAAAGTCATTGGTAGTTTGCAATTAAATACTTCGAACGAGCAACTTCCAATTCTCAACCTATCAAATTTTAAATAGTGCACAATTTCAAAAATTGTCCAATAAAGTAACATTCTAATTAATAAATTAATTATAAAATCATTGCAAGTGTGCAATTAAATACTTCGAACGAGAAACTTCGAATTCTCAACCTATAAAATGTTGAATATTGAACAATTTTGAAAACAGTCCAAAAAAGTGACACCATAAATTTACAAAATTCTACCAAGTACCGTTTTAACACGACAACTACCTTAACGTTCTTCCTTTTTCCCTTAAATAAATAAAGCAGAAAATGATTGCGAGCTTGTCTCCTCTCACAGGACAATAAAATTGAATACCTTCGTTTCTTTTTTTGTTTTGTTTTTAAAACGAATATGAAATATTCGTCTTTGAATCGTAAATGAATTTCCGATTGGTTTTAATTGGGCTCGTTCAACGTTTGGCTTGATTGGAATCGGATTTCTTGGAGCGGAGAACGGAAAGCGGATTCAAGCGGCGTCTGGGGGTGCTCTCGGTCGAGGAACCGGAGCTCTTGAGCTTGCCTGTTTTTCCCGATTTCGAGGCTTTCTCCTCTCTCTTAATGTCCGAGCTCGAAGCAGCCTCGTTCTGTTTTTTCGCGGCTTTTCCCTGGGACGGTTTGGAATGGCTCGAGCCGGCGGTCGCGACCGAGCCTGTCTGGGACTTGGAAGCTGTCGTGATCGTGGATGTTATGGCGCTTGTGCTTTTTGTGGGATTTTCAGAGGACTCTTGGGCATGGGTACTGGGGCTTACTTGTACCTCGCAAGGAGGCGGCGCGATCCTGTACGATGGCAATATCTTGAATGTCACCGAACCTCGAGCCTCCCGCTGAAACACATCATCGAATCAATTATTTTTTTTAATCATCATTTTTATACTTAATTTTAAGGGGTTTCGATATAGTTATAACGAAATAATAAAAATTCGTTGAAATTTCGAGAGGATATTCGTATGAAATGCGTAAACACGAATTTTTTTCGAATTTTCGTCTAATTATTTTCCGAACAATTGAACCATGGAATATCATTTTTTAGATAATATAGCTATACTTTTCGTGTATATGAATATAACTACGACACTTGATTACTCGAAAACAATGTAGACGATTTTTTTTTCTGAATTTATAAAAATTTGTTTAGTGGCAACGAACGTTCTTTCAAATTTTCATCGTGTTCTTAATGAATTTCGATTCCCTATACTTTTAACATGTAAAACTTCATTTATTTTCGCCAACGCTATCGAAAC